>BMAO01029615.1:0-21256 GCA_019973975.1 Trichonephila clavata | reverse complement strand
CCTTCACAGTGGGTTTTGAGTGGCACTAGGATTTGAAATCATGACACGAGGATCGTTTCGTAAAGGGATTTCCTTTGACAGCAGGAATTTGTCAAGGAAGGTCGAAAGTCCACTATTGTTCTATCACGCGCTATTACGCAACCAGACATGTTCTTTTCATTTTGTTGATTCTCGGGAACAAAAAAAAAAAAAAGGGTAAGAAATAAATTGTTCAATAAAATAATTAAGGTTAACACAGCGTTTCCTAAATGGTAGGGCGCCCCACCCTAGGAGCCTGATACCTTTAAGAGGGGCGCTAGAATATTGATAAGTCGAAAAACAGATTATTTAAAGAAATTTTTAATAGGATCTCAAAATATATTCTGACATGATAAAAAATAAAATACACATTTACACTGATATAATACACTTATAAAATGCATGTGAGTACTGTACAATGTATTTTATAATTAATTTAATAATACTAAGTTAAGAACAAGTTTGATAATTACCACTGACCCCATGGGCTTGTATTAACACTTATCTTGATGATTCGTACGGTTTATAATTGAACACTAAACTGCCGATTAAAAGTTATAGGATTAATTTCCAATGTCATCGTTTTCCATGTAGATGTGTATGTGATGTTTTATTTGGGGGGGGGGCGAAGAAAAAAAAAGATATTCCTCTGAAAAAAGTAAATGTTTTACAAACATTGTCAAGGTCCTTTTATTGCATTTCGAAGCTATTGGAATAATTTTACGGATAGCAGTGCACAGGAAAGATTGTACATGGGAAAGACGTATATATACGTCCAGAAAATTAATGCTTTGGCTGAGCGAGACGTTTATATACGCAGATGGCACTCAAGAGACTGAAGTCGTATTGTAGCTTTAGCGTGGCAGAGTATAGTATTATTGAATTCAATACATTGTTATTGTACGAACGAGGGCACGATGAAAATTATGATTGAATATTGGGTCGCAAATATTGAATGTTTGAGAAGCACTGGGTTAACAAAATTAAATACTAAAATCAATAATTAAATTTTACGTACTTATACATATAGGATTTTAACAGTCGAAAATAATTCAAGGAAAATAAGTCCAGACACGTGAACTCTTTCCTTGTCACTCTGAGAGCATCCTAAAGTTGCATCCTATGTTGAAAGGCAGTGGCGTAACGCACATCCCCGCGTTATCCGTAACGGGTGTGGGGGGGGGTAGAATTTTATTGGGGCCTAAAGCCTGACTGACACCAAGTATGCAATGCTTTGTAGGATTCGACTTTGAGTCCTAATCCTAAATTTGCAGGGGGCGCTAATTACTTGTTACACCACTCTGACATTAGGGTTTAGTTTCCTGTTGGATATTATTATCAGAAATACATTATCAAAAATTTTTTTAGCAGTTTCATATCTACTTATGAAAGTTAAAATGGGAAACAAAATGAAACCAACTTTGGAAGAAAATTTGAACCAGCTAAAATGCTCCAAATTACTACAAAATATTATGTTTTCTTATCCATTATTATTATTATAATTATTATCTATTGTTATTTTCTTTTCTATGTTGGACACTTATTTATATAAGTGTTTGTTATTTCCTATTTATTCATTCATAAATCACATTCTCAGAAACTAGGCATTCCCAGATAGGATTCGAACCCACGCCCTTTGGACTAGAAGTCCAATGCGCTACAGGGACACGATTTTCTTTTTTATATAGGGTGTTGGACTATTATTTTTCTTTGTTACTTTTTATTCATTAAGTTTAATGAAATATTTGTAAAAACTGTAGCAACATCAAGTGTCATTCACTACAAGTTAAAAAAAAATTTATATATATATATAGGGAATGAGAGTGAGCTAATAATAAGAGTTAAAAAAAGACAATAGTTCCGATGAATTGTACAATATAGAAAATTATTTAATGTTTTTTTGCGACTTCACATCACACTCAGCATTTTAATGAACTGATTCAAAAACTTGTTTTTCAACTAATTGTTTTAACAATGTTTAAAAATATTAAAATGTTTATGACGAATATTTTACCCCACTAAAACTTTTTAAATCATTAAACAACGCCCATTTTTTCCTGTTAAGTCAATTGAATTTTAAGGATGTTTAGTTTTAAAAATACTCAGTCAAAATTTTTTATACTTAACTCTGTTGCAAATAGGCATTATTGACCCACGAGCTAGTATTAAAATAACATGAATAAAATTTGACTAAGGTGTCATAAGGGTTCGACATCCCTGCTATAAGCACTATATATAGAGAAGGATTATTTTTAAAAAAGGGATATATACTTGCTGTTATTTAAAAGCTTCTTTATCAATTCAAGACACAACACATTCATGTGAGAGTCAATTTAATGTTTGGGATTAGCCACATAGTATTTTGCAAGTTTTGCGTCTATTTAATTTAAATCATCATTAAAAAGAAAATATTTCCTTAAAAATTAACAATTGTTTTTTTTAAATGCAGTGAAAATTTGTTTGTTCTGAATATTCAGATATTATCAATGACAGTAAATTGTAAGTTTTAGCTTATTTCATTGCATTTAAAGATTTTATATGAATTTTTAAATGAAAGTAAGCTTACCAGGGAAATTCTTCCGGTACCCTGATCCTATTGGGTAAGGATACGAACCACTTTCTTTCCTTGAGCCTGAAAGGGTTAAAAACGAAATAGTAAAACAGAAGTGTTAATTTTTTTAAAAAAATTATAAGTATCTTAATAGAAAATAAAATCATATAAATATATAACAAAATTAATGCAATTTTTATGAATAAAAGGTAGTCATTTAAATTTACAATTAAATTCTTATTTGAGTAAATCTCTTATTTTGTCAAATTAACATATTAATTAAACTGCAGCATTTACAGAAAAAAATTTGTTGTTTCTTGTTCTATCAACAAATTATAAATAAACGAGGCAAAATTTAGAAAACTTATTATTCAGAAGTGAAAATATTGTTTTGACTGAAAGAAAAGTCATCATTTTGTATTTATCATTCAAAGCTATAAAATTTTAAATTGATCTTTTAAAACGAAAATATATAGAACAAAATAACTATTAACTAACAAGATGGGAGAGAAAAAATGATTACCCCTAATAGCTTTAATTCAAATGGTTGTCACTAGTACATTTTTGCACCATACATTTTAATTATGAACTTTTTCCAACAACAACAAAAAGCCCTACTCAGCGTAACTGAATACGGGAAAGCTGTTACAACATCATATGGAAATTATGTAGGTTAAGTTCGATATAATAGTTTTAAAAGGAATAGATAAAACACTCAAGTGAAAAGAAATAAAAACAAAATATTCATGAAAATAAATTTATTATTCATTTAATGCCAAATTATAACTGACCTTCTAAATTCTCTCATTATTGGAAGTGTTCTCTTACGAAACCGAAAATCTATTTAAGTATATAAATAATTTCAAGAATTTTTTTAAACGTTTCCTTAACTAGCTCCACATTAAATTGATGAAGAACTCTGGAAGAGAGAGAATATTTAATATCGTTGAATCATGTATGATTGCTAAATGTCAAGATAGTAACTGGAAATTTTTTTTTATTTTTAAATGATTTAAAGTGCATCATTATCTGATAAAATCCCAGAAATCGTTTAGTATTATAAAAATTTCTCTTGCACCTTTTATCCCAAATACAGTATTCAAATTTAAAAATGTAATTTAAGTACACCCAATTCTTTTTAGCGCGTTTTTCACGTAGTGGAACAAAAGCGCTATTATGACGCAAATTTCTTCGTTCCATATTTTGTCCTACCTTTTTCTCAGTCAATAAGCAACCAATTGACCTCGGGTTTCGGCATTTGGTCGCATGTGTGCCCTAGATCAGCCGAAATCATATTTAAATTTTCCCATAGTTTTCCCGAGTTTTCCTAAAAATTTTCCTGAATTTCGCTAGTTTATAACAAAATTTTCTCAAATTTTACCTAGTAAATTTATTGTTTGCAAAAAGTTTTTTTAAAAAAAAATCTACCTGCATATTTCTTTTCAGCTCAAAAGTAGTACATTTAGAGGAGTGGTACAGTACACTAATTTCTGTTAGTAAAAAGTTCATTAGTTGCATTATTGTAAAATACAACATGTGAAAAACGCGCTAAAATTACTTGGCCATGCCAATGATTGATATCTTGTTTTACACGCTTTTTATATAACATGGTGCACGAATTTGACGATTTTTTTTATTTTACTTTTTTTTTATTTAACGTATCTGCTGCTCATGGAATTTTTATCCAGTTAATAATAAACGTGCAAGCTTATTATCAAGTAGCGATGAATATATACATATATATAGTTGTTAACTAATAGTTTTATTACTAATTTCAATTAAAATTTTTATGTATTTTATGTACTGAAAGAATTAATTTTCACTGTACACTAATTAAAAATTTTTTGGTAATAAAGTGAATAGTTTGTTTTATAAATATGTTAGACGGATTTTATTATCACTTTTTTGCACGGTATTTTGGGAAAATATTTAAAGTTTTTAATCTTGAACGATTTCTTAAAAAAGTGAAATACATTTCTAAATTTATCATCGGTCATATATTTTTAACACTTTTTTTTTTGCAAGGTTTTCTAGGAACGTATCTACCACGTAAAAATGAGTTGGGTGGTAAATTTTAAAATATCCACGATGTTAGTTCAAAAAGATAGTTTGCTATATTTTGTAAATATAAGAAATTAATCCCAAAATTTTTTGTAATATTTTAATGTAGAACTTTTGTAATTTATCACAAAAATTTCTGTCATAAGAATTCATCTCTATTTAATATTCTCAAAATCGTCAGATTTTTTAATTAACTTTGCAATACTTCTGAATTCGTCATTGTTCTTGCTGGGAAAAAAAATTTTCTCCTTCCGTGCAAAAGGGCTGAGGATTGGTAATTACCACAGCAGACGGTACATTCCATGCGAACTGATATAACTTTTTAGTGTGGCATCATACAGGTGCATACCAACTGTCATAATGCAATTTTGACCCTTAGTTTCCTCCCCCAGAGGAAGGCACTTGATCTCTGAAGATGCGAAATTGTACTAGGAATTTAATTTCGCAGAGAGCTTTCACGCCCAACAGGCACTCTAGTAATCTTTAAAATGCCGCAAAATCATACGACACTGTCGATTTTCTGCGTCATGAAAATCTCTTTACGTGGTCGAACCCGCAAATTTGGGCTTACAAGGCCAGTGCCTAACCAACTACAGCTGGCTATTTTTAGCAATGTTATCAACATATAATTTTTAAAATATTTCAATCATTTACTAAATAACTATTTGATATCGACTTCAAAATTTCCCATTTAATTAATTGCCTTATTTTAAAGGTTTTTGAATTATTAGAACAAAAATTCTTGTGCAAAGTTAAAAAAATTGGATTTTTCATCAACATACACTTGTTTCTGCAAGTCTGCGTACAGGCAATCATCTTACGTATTCATGCGATAATCACTATTAAGATCTCGCTTCAGAAAATCAACATACCTGTCAAGGATTCTTCAAAATTTCATTAAAACAACAGTAACAAAATTTCATTTAACATTTAAAAAAAATAAGGATGACCACCAAATAATCACCAACCTTCCGCGCCAAACGCCTGCGTACACTTGCAAAATAGAGCTTTTAAGGACCTTTAATTGTAAAATAATTGCACTAAATCCTGTTTTTAAGTAATTATAAGCTTATTTTACGATTTATTTAGGATTTGAGATTTGAAAACCTTTTTGGTTTCATGGTAGGCAACAGAATAGATATCGATATACACGTGTGCAAAAATTAAGGACGAGATGGTTTTTTCAATATAACTTTGTACAAAAGCATTCCAAATCAACACATTTAATAACGTAAGAGCCCCAATACGTAAGGACATGAGTAATGTAAGCAACACTTACTAACAGAGGGATAAAAAGAAGCTTTATTGAAAAAGTAGCTTGGAGCGCAATGCGACTGAAGGCCGAAACATCCCTGTGATGGGTGTCCAGCAAGAAATATCCGGTCTTTAGTAGGGGATATGATCTCCCCTGACTACTAGGCAGGTTTTACAGCGTCTGCCCATGCTGAGAATGAGGGTGTCAACGAGTTGTTGAGGCATTGCTGCCCATTCGTCTTGCAGCGCCAATCGAAGCTCCGGAATCGTTACTGGTGGTACGAGCTGCCAAGCGTTTGCCTAGAAAATCCCATACATGCTCGATGGGATTGAGATTCGGAGATCGTGCCGGCCAATCCATACGTTCAATATCCTCACTCTCTAAGAGCTGTTCGGCAGCTACTGTGTGATGACATGGTGCATTGTCGTCCATGAAAAGGAACTGCGGACCCATAGCGCCTCTAAAAAGACGCACATATGGAAGAAGAATCTCGTTACAATAACGGGTCCCGTTGACTGAACCTGCGTCGAAGATATGAAGGTCTGTACGACTACCAAGCATGATGCCTCCCCAAACGAGAACACCGCCACCTCCGTACCTGTCCCTTTCAATGATGTTCGAGGATGATTGCGGCTTCCCCGCTCTCTCCAGATGAGTATGCGATGAGAATCGCTACTCAGACTGAATCTGCTCTCATCTGTAAAGAGTACTCGTCCCCATTCATTGTCTCTCCAATTCCGGTATTCCCGGCACCACAGAGAACGCCTTCTCCGATGGGCAGGCGTTAGAGGTACACACCGTACAGGGCGTCGTGCAAACAGACCACCACCGTGCAGTCTTCTGGCCACGGTAAAACGCAATATCGGTCGTCCAGTCGCCTGTGTCGTGTGTCTAGCGATTTCTCCCGCTGTCTGCCGCCTGTTTCTTATGGCCTGTAAGGCAATATACCGGTCATCTGCGGGTGTGGTTCCTCTTGGAAGACCACTACTGAACCCCCGGATAGCTGTTCCTGTAGTTTGAAATTGTCTCCAAAGTCGTGAAACGATGCTGTGAGCAATTCCGAACTCTGCAGCCACACTTGTCACACTGCGACCTTCCAAATGATTCGACCTCGGGTAAAAGCATCCAGATGTCGTCTAACAGATTGATTATTCGCCATTTATTGCTGAGGCAGCAACTCGGTGTGATTTTAATTGCTATACGGTGTGCAATCTCTTACACCGACAACATGCTTTACTACTCAGACACTCCCCCATTACGTCTACCTGCATATCTGCGCATGTGCTACCGTACATCACCTCAATCTCCTGATCGGTCTTTCTGTCCACTCTGCCTCTTCGTTCAGCTGATATGCTAATTTTTCGACTTCGTCCTTAATTTTTGCACACCAGTGTATTATTGAAACAAAAATCACCAGAAATATTCAGAAAAGGGGGAAATGTTTAAAGAAATTGCTGAAACTGTTAATAGGAGACATTCATTGATCCAAAAAAGTGTTCATAAACCACAAATCAACTAAAATTTTAACGTCCATGCCAAGATCCGGCCGCCCGTCTGCAGGTCACCTCGAGAATCTTGCTTTGTAATTCGCTCTATAAAAATAAATCCGACTATAAGCTTCACAAATATCTAAAAGTGTAGCTGAGATCTTGGGAAAAAATGTGACTTAAACCTCAATTTGAAGGGAACTGAAGATTGATGACTATCATGGCCGAGTTGTAAAGAAACCATTCATCTCTCGAATGAAAAGAGCTAAAAACATTCTTAAAAAAACATCTAAATAGGACACATAATTATTCGAAAAATATAATATATTCATTAGAAAGTATTTTTTTGTAATTTAACATCAAAAAGAACAAAAATATGCCGGCAAAAATTCCTGGACAGATTTTAAGAAAGGGAATCCTTTTTCGACTATCAAACATGGCGAAACAGACATAATGTTTGGGGGTGCATTGGAAGCCTTTCGGCTAGTAATCTGGAATTTGTTGAATCAACATTATACAAAAATGATTACTTGAACTTATTGAAGTAAAATATGACATATGCCGAGAAACCTGCGGTGAGTGATGATTTTATTTTTAGTAGGACAAAAGAAACAAGCAAATGGCTAACATTGTGAAGAACTGGCATGTCCCTTACCAACTCTGTAAGCCATCCTAGTCCCCAGACCTAAGCACAATACAGCATTTGTGGGAATTACTCGAGTAAATAATCAAGGAGAACGCAATAACATCCAAAGAAATGCTTAAATCTGTTACAGTAGAAAAAGGAACAAAATAACCACAGAAGAAACAAGTAAGTTTGTTGAATCCCCGCCAAATATGTTGAGAAAGGTTATAAAAGGAACATAATATCTTAAAAAGTACTAACTTTTAGTTACCATCTATTATCATTAAGGTTTTTACTAGTGTACGCAGACTTTTGACCCACACGATTTGTGTCGTTCTCAAGTTATATAAATATTTGTATTATTTTATGTAATAATTATGTGATCGTTGCTTATACTATTTGAATTTACGATGTTAGAGGAATCAATAAAAAAATAGTATTGATTCAGAAAGACTCCATTTAATAAGCGATCTTTGTAGAAATAAAAAATATGATCGACTGTACGCAGACTTTCGGAGGCAAGTGTAAATACTTTAATCGAAATTACATATTTTTGATTTGTTAATAATAATATTTTTTCAACCACGCGCCATCCTCCCATTATACATTATAAAAATATATATAAAGACTGAAATAAAGACTTCGCAATATTAAAGAACGCTTTGCCGAGAATTTTAATGAATTCCTAAATCGTTTTTAAGTACATGTTCTATAGCTTCTTTCCTTCCGTGAAGCATTTTTTGGAGAAAAAGATAAGGAGTGTTAAGAATCACCTAACGAATTCTCTTTGTAACCGCCAGAGGGCGTCTGAACACCAGGCAGCCAATGTAGTTTCTGGGTTTGAACCCACTAGTGATAACTATACAAATTGTGTTAAAAGTTTAAAAGAGCGATTTGGGGCAAAAGGGATGTAATAATTAGTTCTTTCATGAATAAAATTTTGAATTTAGAAAGTGTAAAATATTCCTCAAATGTCCGTGGTTTGAGAAAATTATATGATGAACTTGATGTTTCTGTAAGAAATCTTGATTCCATGAATGTTACTTCGGGTTGTTGTGGTCATTTATTAATACCAATACTTTTAAAACTTATCCCTAATGATCTCGTTTTAGAATTTCACTGAGAGAAAAAAGATGGCTGTGAAATTGATGTTTCTGATCTCATACAATTTTTAAGAAAGGAAATAGAGTGTCGTGAAACTTCTAATTACGAATGAAAAATGTAACCCAATGCCATGTTATCAAAAATTTGAGAGTAAAATATTTGTTAGAAATACACCCTCTGCCTCAGCTCTAAATGTTATGCAATGTACATGTATTTTTTGTAATGAATCACATGACTCGCAAAATTGTAGAAAGTCTCCACACAAAAAAATCAAAATTCTGAAAAACTCTAATCGTTGCTTTAAATGTTTTAAGTAAAAAATGCGGTACAAATAAATTTCCATGTTTCAAATGCAAAAGCCAAATTCACCATAGCTCAATTTGCTTAGGAAATAACGATCCCAATTATCCAAAGAATAATGAAACTAACAACACTGAAATAAGTACAAACCAAATTGAGTGTAACAAAAAAAGTTGATACATGTATTTCTTCAGTTATTAGTAATTCTCTTTTAGAGCAAAAAAACATTTATTTTAAAAATGTTTATCTGCAAACATGTACAGCTTAAATCAGCATTTAATTCTCAAAATGTAATAATACTTCTTGATTGCGTTATTACTAAAACACAAGAAACACAAAATTGTCAAGCTGAATGCTTGAACAAAACTATAAGCAACTGCTAGGCCGTAGAATTTGGACGCATTCATTACAGCGAGCAGAGAACATGCGTGAACCGATGAATTTGAAACCGACGTTTGGAGAAACAATTGTTCACCCCCACGCCATTGTGAGACATGACACCAACTTGAGAACCTAATCCTGTGGTAATGCGAGGTGTGGGATGATATCTCCATAGCCTATCCCGCGCTATTGCACGAAGAGCTAATGATCAACATTTATTCTCCTGTTCCGTCGTCGTATGGGGAAAAATTCATTTCTACGCCTTGAACTGCAGTGATCACTTTTTTCCCCGACAGTGACAGCGAACGTTTCACCGTTCACTTCCATTGAAGGTACATGTGGTCTGCACATTTATCGAATCATTTACTTTTGTAAACACGGTCACAACGATTGTAAAAAGCCGATTCTCCAGTCTAAATGGCATTAGTGTTCCAGAAATATGTTTCATTTAATATGCGCTTCTTAGTAAAGGCGGTCACTCTAAAATGTCAGCGATCCAACAGTCGATCTTGATCGACTTAAAGCCCAACCTTCGTCTACATCAAACTTTTTCAATTCACGGAACCCCTAGAACTTAAAGGTGTTTTCGCGGAAACCCTAGAACAAGAAAATGTTATCGTGGAACTCCATTCCACACACATACTTAGAATATACCCAAAACAAGTAATATAAAAAAGTTTTTTTAAGTCAATTCCTACTTAGATTAATAAAAAAAACGTTTTTATATAACATTCATTTATTCTTTGTTAGTATTGCCTTTATATGCAATGCTAAGATCATTGATACCAGTCCACGCAATTTTAAATCACAGTCTAGCCATGAGGAAGGTACTTGAACACGTATATCAAATCACCACTTGAGTACTTCAAAATTATCCTCAACATGGCTGTTATCATTAGAGGAACAAGGACTTGAGTGAGTGAATATTAACGTCGCACTGGTTGGTCATCTACACGAGGACATTTGGCAACGGATTTCGTCATTTTGAACCATGGTGAAATGACAAGGGCTTGAGAGAGTGAATATTAACGTCACACTTTTCAGCTACACAAGGGCTTTTGTAGACGCACCTCGTCATTTTGAACCATGGTCAAGTGACGAGGACGACACCTGAGCTCACACCACTGTCTCCTAAAACCTCACCACACCAACGGGAGGACGTTTGAACCTCGACTAATTTAATGTGTGCATCGCGCCACTACACGGCGTGTCTTTAGTGGTACTGGGATCGAATATATGACATGTCTGCCATGATCCGATACCTGGACCACTTGGCTACCACAGCCACAGAGCTTGAGAGAGAGAAAGAGGGAGAGTTACATTAACATGCACTATAAGGCTGAACGAGTGGTCGTGGTAGCCTATTGGCCAAGGTAACGAACTCGTGGCAGACATGTCATCAGTTCGAGCCCCGTGCCGCTGGACCCACCGTGTACGGGAGCAATGTACGTTAAATCTGTCGTGAGCTCGAACGTCTTCTTGTTGGAGAGGTGTGGTAATTAAGAGAGGGATGAGAATTCAGGTGTCGTCTACGTCACTTGACCATGGTTCAAAATGACGAGGTCCGTCGCCAAAAACCCTCGTGTAGCTGAACATTGCGACGTCAGTATTCACTCTCTCTCATAAGACTGCACGAGGGCTATTGGTGACGGACCTCATAATTTTGAACTCTGGTCAAGTGACGAGGACGACACCTGAATCATCCCTCTCAAAGAACTTCCACACCACATAAAGGGAGGATGTTTGAGACTCAACAGATTAAACATTTATCAGCCCTATCTGCCCGGTGGGTCTTCAGTGGGCTAGGCTCGAACTCATGACAAGCCAACCACGGGATTTTGACCACTAGAATCATTTCCGTACTGAAGTAACGCCAGCCACTAGTTTAGCTGATGGATGGATTTCTATAATTCTTTTTTTTTTGTTTGATTTTTATTAGCTTTACTTTAACACTTGAGAAAATTTATTAGTGACAAGAACGAATTCGTATACCTTTCTCCAATTTCATCTTCCTTTCTTGATATAACTTCTTAAAAAGGAAACATTGTTGCTGTTGTTTCTATGCAACCAACATAACGAATTTATCGTAACTGAACATTTTGTTCGTTCATTCGGGGTTACTCGTTATATCGGGGTCCAAACAAAATACAAATTTTTTGTACGTACTTTTTAGAAATTAATAATAATCAATTACGCACAAAGTATATTGTTACGTAGATCGGGGTTCGAGGATTTTATGCAAAATCAGTTGCAAACAACAAGAAAGTTCTTTAACAGCGATGATAATTTATTGCCGAAAATCAATCCTTGAAACACAGCATTCAACAGCAAAATTCGCAGAATGAATATCAGAAGGATTTCACTCCTTCAATAGCACTTAGACATAATTATCAGTATCTAAAAATACACGTATATATAAGCTTATTCACGATCAAGGCAAGTTCACTAATCGCTAGTCAAAACCAGACTCGCTACTCACTGGTGGAAATTAGAGTGACTGTTCGAAACTTCTGGAAAGATGCGCTCGCGTCATAGATCGTGAAATTAGTAGATTTCTCTACTAATTTCTAGAAGAATCCAGAGGGTCCCGAACTCGTCAATTTGGTCACTAATGTTGCCAACTTGGTCGCCCAAAATGATGCCAACTTGGCTCTATCGCCAAGTTCCCATTGAATCGCCATTTTCACGTAAGGTACGGCGTTGCTTATGAATATTACAATTTTAACATGAAATAAATATAGCATAAAGGCATTGCACATCCAAATTATTTACATTATTTTATACAAAATTCGTAACAATATCAGTTAGAAATTGAACAGTTTTTATTCGGCAACTAAAAGCACTTCTAGAGAATAAATAAGCACCATTTAATTGGAAATTATTTTAAAATGCTAATAGATAATTTTGATTTCTCGGTTTCTTCTTTCTTACTGCTCGAAAGAGCTCTTTTTCAACTTCATGCAGAGAAGAATATACCGCGACTTTTACATCCCGCTGCTTACGCATAAGAAAATTGAGTTTGGTTGGAATAGGAGAAACTTTTTTGGTGTACATGACGTCTCAAGAGCCAAGTATCCAAAAGTGAAATTTTTTTATCGCGATAACTTTTGATCTAATGCGAATTATGAAAAACGCCACATGTATTCATGATCAGCGTCGGATTTTAAAATAAAAAAATTGAGTTTGGTTGGAATAGGAGTTAGAAATTTTTTCGGTGTTCATGACGTCTCAGCCAAATATCCAAAAAATGTGCAAATTTTTTATTGCAATAACTTTTGATCTAATTGGAATTTTGAGAAGCACCACATGTATTCGTGATCAGCGTCGGATTTTAAGATAAAAAAATTGAGTTTGTTTGGAATAGGAGTTAGAGGTGTGTGTCATGAACACCGAAAAAATTTCTTCCTATTCCAACCAAACTCAATTTCCTTATGTAAAATCCGACGCTGATCACGAATACATGTAGCGCTTTTCAAAATTTCAATTGGATCAAAAGTAATTGCAATAAAAAATTTCACATTTTTTGGATATTTGGCTGAGACGTCATGTACACCGAAAAAATTTCTAACTCCTATTCCAACCAAACTCAATTTTCTTATGTTAAAATCCGACGCTGATCACGAATACAGTGGCGCTTTTGAAAATTCAATTAGATCAAAAGTTATTGCAATAAAAAAATTTCACATTTTTTTGACATTTACTGGGAGACGTCATGAACGAATGAATGAATGTTGGGTTTAATGGGGCAAGAGCCGATTTCGGCAAAGCGGCGCCAATCAATCGTTAAAATATTAAAAATCCATTTAAAATACTCAAAATATAGTTAAAAGTTCACAAAAAAATAAGTAACAAGCAGATTTTGGTGGGGCACACCCCACCAAGTCAGACGTTTAAAACATTTCAGAAAAAGAAAATCAAAATATTTTATATTCCAGTAAAAACAATTGCTAATTTGGTGGGGATTACCCCCACCAAGTCCGATAAGTATGATTCAATCGCGCCCCTTCCGGTGCTTGGTCAGAGTTAAATATTTTTTTTCACTAACTTCTGCTTCTTCTGCTTCAACATCATATATGAGCATGTCATTTTCTTCTTCTTCGGAAGTCTGTACTGGAGAACTCATTATCGGTATGTGTGGTGCCATTTTTATATGTAGAGCTGTTTCATTTATTTTTTGTAGTAGCTTTTTCGTTCTTGCTCGAGATTTTGTGTGTTTCCTTTTTGAATATTGTATTATACCTGCTGAAGGGGGTCGAATACGGGAGTTGTACGGGGAAGCAGATATATTTGATGGTTTCCATAGGGCTGAACATAGGGTTGGTGGTGGTAAGTACTGAATTAGAAATAGGAGTCGGTGGCTGAGTTTCTGACACTGTAGTGGCTATTGTTGAGGGCAAGAGGTGTGCTTGGGTTGAAGTTGATGTGGAAACAGCAGGAGTGGATGCTGGTATATCTGGTTTTGGGAGGGATGAAATTAAGTAAATTTAAAGGTGGACATTTTATTTTTGTTATATCTTCGTCTGTCTGTGTGGCACTGTTTATAGTAGAGGATTTGGCAGCTTGAGCGTAAGTTTGAGTTATCTGTGGAACTATTAATTTTCGTGCTTCTGCATGATATATTTCTATTGCTTTAATAGCTTGGATTTCTTTTTCATTCCACTTTGGGCATACTTTTGAATCTGATTGATGGGTTTGGGAACAATTAACACATTTCGGCTCTAGTGTACAATCTGTGGAAGAATGCCCAACGGATGCACATCTAGAGCATGTCAATTGACCGTGGCAGGAAGTTTGAGAATGTCCGAACCTCTGACACTTGAAACAGCGCAGAGGATTCGGGATGCACGAACGTATTCTGCAGAAGGTATCTAGCTTTTATTGTACCTGGAAGATTCGGGCTATTGAAAGTTAAAATCAAATGTTTCGTAGGAATAATGGCGGCATCTTTTTTAATCGTAATTCTTCTGACTTGAATAACACCCTGATCAGAAAATCCATCAAGAATTTCTGACAGGGGTGGTCAACAGGTCAGGTTCAGATATGACACCTCGGCTTGAGTAACTGTAAGTGTAGAATCTAGAAATGTTTTTGTAGACAGATAAGATTTCGATTGAATAGCTATTTTGTTTCAACAAGTAAATCACCAGATCGCATTTTTTTAACCGATTTTGGTTCACCGATTGCTTGGAGGGCTTTGAAAATCGCAAAAGGGGATTTTCTGGACATTTCATTGTTGGTTAACGACAAGATGAAAAAGCGTGAAGTACTGGCAATATGTTCAATGGTATGAAATTTGGGTAAAACGAGGCACATCAGAATTGGATCCATAGGCACGTGAAAAACTTCGTTCTGGAGTGCCTCCACCCACCACGGAGTCCAACAAGGAGGCAGTGTGCCGGTCATCTGGCAAAAGCCAGGCACGGCGCTTACCTGAAGTACACCCAGAATATAATGCTACAGCATCAGGGCGAGGATCCAACGGGTAAACCCGCCATCCCTTATCTGCAGCACTAACCCTACAGCAATGTCTCTGATGAGACATCACCAGCCGATTGACAGGAGCGGGCTCGCTCCTGCCACCCGTCTACAGCGAAGCGTGTGCCAAAGGGAACGCAAAAGGTATCCCCAGGACACCATTTTCCTCCTTACGGGACGCCGCACACGGCAAACATGCGGGTCGGAAAACCAACGTTGTTAGTAAGAAAACAAAGAAATAATACGAACATTAAAATAAATTGTCGAAAAAAAATATTAAACGAATTTAACGCAATACAAAACGAAAAATATAGTATTATTAATGAATATTTTGAGTAATCTAATAAAAAATTAATCAATAGTTTTGTACATTTAAATTTCGAAAAATTGTCTGTAGTCTAGACGGGAAAAGAAGAAAAGGAAAATTGAATGACAAGAGGGTAGAAAATAGAGAAGGATCACTAGGGTACCCCGGGTTCGTGACACCCGTTTGCCAAAGAGAGTAAACCCCTTGGGAAAAGGAAAAGATCACTAGGGCACCTCGGGATTGTGACACCCGTATTCACCTAAAGAAGGTGAGCCCCCTGAGGTCGCAACAGTCGGATACCTTAAGTGATGAACCACGATTCAGCATACAAAGCGATTCTCGCCGAGTTCTCATCTAGACAGCTCAAGAAATGCTATCATCCTGCAAACATTAGACATCTCTTTGGTGGCACTGTCATCCTGGTATAGGAGGCATAATAGTGGACGCACGTATGCTACTCCATACCTTCTCTGCTGGTACGACACCAGAGCTCTAAAAGGATGAGATTTTAGAACCTTATGTACGGCTTTTTTGAGTTGTGAGAGATCAATTCGTTTTAATGTTGTTTAATGTGATTCATTAATGTGAATTGTTTTAATCGTTTAATCTGAGCACACAGAGCTGATTACTACACGATTATCTGGAATAAGAGGGTATTCGCCGTATGGTGTGGCCATCGAGGTGTACAGATCTCAATCTGACTTAGACCTGTGATTCTCTAAGAGCCATTGAATGATGACAATCCACTACAAGATTTAAAATCCCCTCTTTTGGAAAAATGTGAATTACTGCCCCAATTGTTGATCAGTATTCACATTAATAGTATGATATTTTTAGTAATAATTTATTTTGCTCTTCTTAATTTAGCATATTTTTCTTAAAATGTACTAAACCAAATCAAAAGACAACCAAAAATCCCTATATCTCCATTTTTTAAAAAAAGTTGTAAGTAGTCGGATACTTTAATAGTGAGTTGTAGAAGTCTTATAACAGTCATAGAAATTCTGGTACGAAGTTGATCCAGATTACGTAGCAAACGTTGAATAGTGATTTCTCGTTTTATGCCATTCAATACATTTTCGGATTGAAGCAGGTCTGGTGAAGATACCAAGACCATAGAAAATTAAAGTGTATCTACAACATGTCGATAGAGACAACAGCAGCATGTATGGGAACATTGCTTTGTTGGAAAAGGAGTTGAAACAGGGCGTTCAGTAACAGGATGGCAACTGGTTGCAGCATCTCTCGAACATTAAGTTGACGTCAAAAGGCCCCCGTTAGGGAAACCAAAAGGTTTTCAGCATCATAATTGCAGTCTACACTATGACGCCAGGTCTTCCAGACCCATGATTTTACTGGATCTTGAGCTGACTACGCTCTCAACACATGGATTTGATTTTATCTACACTAAGACAAGCGTGTCGTTGATGAAGACAAAATCAATGCAATCCGACGAATCCATGCTCGTTTAAGCATGACGCCATTCCTACCATTGACGATGATGAGTTAAAAAAACTGATCATCGTAACCTACATAAGCCAAGTCCTTCGCTTGTGAAGCCATCAAAATAATTTATGGAATGATGTAGAGTTTTCCAAGGATGAAAACAGAGATATTGTTCCCTACTCTCCAAACTTTCACACCATGCCAATATGAAAACTTTTAGATAAATTTAAAGGGCATCAACCCCTTTACACTTCAGGGTCTTTAAAGGCACCTGAAATCAAAGACAACGTCGGCCACGAGTTCGCGATCATGACCTTTCGGCTAATGCTGCTACATTTCATTTTTGGATATATGGAGTGAGTTTTTAAGCATAGCACTCTAAAGGAACACGAATGCTACTGGCGACGGACCTCATAGCTTGAATAAAGTGGTAAGGGCGACACCGGAGATGGCATCTGCTCTCTAAACTACCACAACACGCCAATAGAAAGCTTTTGAGCTACATATTTAGCATATATAAGCGTCTCTACACTGGGGGTCTACAGTGGCACTAAGCTAGAACTCATGAAACGCCTACCCTCAGTCCGTGACCATGACCCCTTGGCTGCCACGACCATTTTGGATAAATGGAAACAAGTCATAAAGTGAGATTTTGAAACATTTTGAAAATATGAATGCGATATCACATACTATTATTCAAATAATTTCAAATATTTTTTTCATTTTACTGTTTACAGGTTTCCTTAGATTGACAATGATGTGTGACAACATCACTCAGAGTGAGTATATCCGTTGTTGTGAGTACCGTTACAGTGACACCGCTGTCCACAAACACTTATACAGGGTGTCTCAGATTTATTGGGACAAACTTTATGGGAAGTTAGGGGACATCAAAAGGATTCAGATTTGCATGCAACCCATGGTTGTGGAAACACCTTCTTTTGATACTAGGTGGCGCTAATCACAAGATCATTGGAGGAAACAGACCTGCATTACCGCAGTCATTTGAGCTGTCATTACCCTCAGAACAGTATGGAACGTTTTACAAACAGCGAGCGAGCAGATATGCTTCTCATTTAGGGATTGGCAGAAGGAGATGCACGATCAGCAGAATGATTGTATCGCGAAAGATACCTATAAATAGGTGCAACGGACCACCGAATTTCTCAGTTTATGCGAATGTGGATTATTATGAGGTAATAGGCATAGAGAGGGTAGGATACTCGAGCTCATAGCATGACTCAGCTTTGATCAATAACTGTTTCAAATGATCTCAGTCTCGTGCTTCTTTGTTCCTTGTTGTTGCCCTAGTACTTTCCCATTATGTTTCCGACTATGAGTTGATTTGCAAATTTGAATCATTGTGACGTCCCCCCAATCCCCTTAAAATTTGTCCCAATAATTTTGGGACACCCTGAAAAATAAATGCGAAGCATTTAGAAAGTCATGTTTTTTTAACACTCTTTTATAAACTTCACTTGTATGTGACGGAATCTTTGAACTCAATTTCTACTCACTTTAAAAGGTCAGATTAATTCAAAATTTTGTACACTTGTCCAGGACCGATGACAATACAATAATTTCATAATTTTGTCCTGATCATGATCAACGATTTCCTTTTTTCAGATCCCATCCCGCATCTGGCGAATCAATTTAGATTCTATTTCCAGATTTGGCGACTAATTCCAGATTCTGGTGATTAATTCCAGACATAACAATGATTCATGTGATGCTAAGAAATTATGACTTGAATTTTACAATTGAAGCAGAAAATTGCATACAAATTGAAAAAATATGACTATCAGTTTGATATTTGGATATGAATATATGCATGAATTATAAAGAAATAATAAAATAAATGGATATTTGAATTTATATATTCCTACTATAGCTACATAAGGGTTATAGGTAATTAACATTATCATTTTTAAGCATGGTGTGACGTCGTCACAATGGAGAAAGCGCCTCTATTCATATCTTTCAATTCTTTATCTCATTCAAATCTTTAAGGTCCTCAAATGACTCGATCTCTAAGCCGAATAGCCACTCCTCTAAATAGTTATTTCAAAGGTGAAGTCTTTCCAGGTACTATCCGATTTCTTTTGGTGTTTAACAAATCTCTGGCGAAAGACTTCCGGACTTAACTTAAATCGTTTAAGTAATAGTTTTTTAATATAGTCATAATTTTCTGCTTGTTCCTCCGGTTCCCGAGCAATGAACTGCACGATATCCAAAGGTAACAAACCTAATAAATGCCCTACCCAGTCTGTTTTTTCAATTAAAGCCCTTTTAGCCTACGTTCAAAAATAATCAAATACAAACTGACTGATTTGGATTAAAATCTGGGATTAATTTTCTTAAATTTACATTCGAGGTTACAGAACGGGTATTTATATAGCCGGTTGATTCATCGTTTACACTATGTCCGGATTCTATTTTAAATCTTTCTAGATCAAATTTTAATTGCAATTCTTTCTTTTTCAACGTGTGTTCTGCTAATCTTAAGGTCTCTGCTCTTTCTGATTCTTTAAATCTAATTTTTTCTGCTATTTCTGATTCTGAAAATCTAATTTTTTCTGCCCTTTCCCATTCCTCTTCAATTTTCCTATTTGCAATAATAAACAGATTTTTTACGAATTCCTGTTCGTAACCCTCACTGTTAGTGATTGCGGTTTTGAGGTTAGGGACATGTTTGGTGTGACATCTACCCCTAATTCCTCTGCGAGTAGCAACATATCTTGCTTTTTCCCTTTTCCGAGAAAAGCCATTTTTGAACAATATCAGCACAATATATTTGTTAAAATTCACACAATATTTACTACTCTCTAGTATCACAATAACACTGGTCCCATGCAAACACAGAAACAAACAAAGAAAAATCCCCCACATCCGGTGGCGGCGAAATGCTTCCCTCGGGTCAAAGGTTGCAGGGGCTAATTAAGACACGTCCGTCTCAGTATATTAGCGACTGCAGGTGGTTTTGCACGTGTGGTCATCATTCTTCTAAAACTGACCCGGCCGTGGGAAGCCATAGATGTCTCAAGGGGGGGGGGACGCACACACGTCACACTGTTTACCTCATGTTGATTGTATGTATTTAAATCATTTTAATGCACGAAAATTCACAAATTTAGGTAGTTTGGGAAGTGGAGGTAAAGCTTACATTACATTCAGTCCTACATTAAATTGAATGATGTAGTGCATTTTAATTCATGTAGTGCACGTCGTCTTTGTTGTGAGCAGTAGGGAAAATACTTCGTCCACTGCATTCATTACGTATATTATCCAAGAAACATAAATATGTTACCGGGAATTAAAGCGTGATTCTTGGAAGGCTTAAATTGTCAATTTATATTTATTTTGAAAGCAATAGTTTGTTATGAATTACTTTGTATCATCGAAATCCCTGCCTGTCTTTATAACATAATCTAAAAGTTTTATTCCAATCTTTTAAATGAAGAAATTCACACTCACCGTAACGTTTCAATTCGAACAATAACCTATCTATGATTAATGTATCATGTTACACAAGTATATTTGTGGCAATAGATATTTCAGATTTGCAAGTCAAACAATTGAGGCTTTAGAAAGAAAAAAAATTTAAAATATATATTCTATTAGTAATAGAATACTTTTTAAAATTTAACTCTTATTTTTACCATGTATTATGTACACACTTATTTTTCTAGAATGGGAAGGGTAGTATCAAAAGATATTCACTAGAAAAGGGGGCGGCATTGAAATATACACGAGTAAAGGTTGGGAACCTCTGATCTATAATGTGCCACACCAAAAGGTGGCACCAGGTGATGGGAAATGTACTATGTATGCAATGACTATCAATAATCCACATTTGAAAGGGGAAAATATTATGGTGGGTTAGATCTCTGTAGTGTTTAGCCTTATTGCAAAATATTTTATTTTTAGGTTAAAGTATTGGTGATGCTGAAGTGTAGGGTAATTTTACATGTATTTCATCACATGGGACACACTTTATTCATTTTTCTGATTTTTTTTCTTTTCTAATTAAGTGATAAGTGACTTGGACATGGGACTAGAGTCTTCGGTGGTATGAAGCACAACTTTATCAATATTCTTTCCATATAAAGGAATTTCTTCTGGAAATATTGTCTCTAAAATATTCTGCTGATACTAGAGTGAAATAATTTTGGATTTACTGGCGATTCTTTTCGATTTTTAATTTGCCGTTGTTAGAAAATCCTGCAACTATCATGATCCTTTAGGA
>BMAO01029614.1:0-19959 GCA_019973975.1 Trichonephila clavata | reverse complement strand
TTTTTCGCTTGTAAATTTTTTTAAAAATATTAGGCTCTATATGGGGGGATATTTTGGTTCACTAAATGCCTTTATTTAGTACACCAAATGGTTGTATGACTACACTGTATATAACTATGATAAATTTGGAAGCATATAGTTCTATAGTTTTTAATAGTGTAAAGATATTAATTTGATATCGGTACTTCTTTACCCACCAAACTGTCTCAAATTTTTGCCAAGTTGAGCGATAACATGACAACGTGGTTACCTGGATTTTTATCGTTTAGTTCTGTGTTTACTAAGTGCTTACGTATATAATTAATTTCTATTAATTTATTTTTACTGTGGTAACTAGGGATTGCAATACCGGTATACCGGAATACTGAATACCGGTATTTTGAGCCATTTGTACAGTTTCGAGAGAGAAATACCGGTATTCACAAATTTAAATACCGGTTTTTTGGTATTTACTAGAAATTTTTTAAAATTGTTTGTTATATGTTCAGGGATTGCCAACATATCAAAATATATGACTTTGTGTTTATGTTACAGTGTTAACTATTGCACCATGATTAAAATATATTATAAATGAAATAATTTTACGTCCATTTCAGAAGATGAAGATATTAAACGTCTTTATTCCGCTCATTCCGTTGTTCTTATTTTTATTTCTCTTAGCTGGATCTACAGATTTAAGGCAACTCATTAAATCCATCATCTGATTTTTTCATTGCCAGATACAAAGGAATAAAAGATTATTAATCTGAACTTAAACATATAGACTTAAATTATTTCTCTGACAAAAAGAACTAAATACACTACTCCTAACTAAGTTCTCGTTGAAAGTGGAATAACATGTCCAAACCCATCTGCCTTCCTTCATCCATGAACACCTGTAACTAAAATGTTTTCTTAACGGGCGAAATTAATTAGACTGTGAATACAAAGTTGCATTGTACAATCAAGAGAAGTTATAAAATATCTGAATCTCTCAAGGCCAAAACTATCCTATCTATATATATAAAGGAGAAAAGCGACTCACTCACTGACTGACTGACTGACTAATCACGATATCTCTGGAACTATTCAACCTACAGACTTTAAATTTGGTAGACATGTTCCTTTCATAGAGTAGACATCAGCTAAGAACGGATTTTCTGAAATTCGAAACGCAAGGGGCGTTACGGGGGTTAAGGGGCGTTATAAATAATTGTTTCCATGTTTAAACTACTCAATGTACAATTTTGAAATTGGGTTAGCAGATTCCTTTCATACAGTAGAGATCCACTACAAAATGAGTTTGGTGAAAATCGACCCCCAAGTGGCGTTGCAGGGTCTTAGGGGGCGTTATAGATAATTATTTCCATTTTTAAACTATTTGACGCACTGTCTTTAAATTTGATAAATAAATTCCTTTCGTAGAATATTACAAAACGGATTTTGTGAAAACAGACTTCTAAGTGGCGTTGCGGGGGATTAAGGGGCGTAATAGATAAATATATCCGTTTTAAACTACTTCACATATCTGCTTGAAAATTGGTAGGTAAGTTTCTTTCATGGAGTAAATATCCGCTACAAATTGGGTTTTGAAAAATTGACCTCCAAGGGGTGTTGCGGGGGTGGGGGATTTAAGGGGCGTTATAAATAATTGTTTCCATGTTTAAACTACTCAATGTAGAATTTTGAAATTGGGTCAGCAGATTCCTTTCATACAGTAGAGATCCGCTACAAAATGAATTTGGTGAAAATCGTCCCCCAAGTGGCGTTTCAGGGTCTTAGGGGGCGTTATAGATAATTATTTCCATTATTAAACTATTTGATGCACTGTCTTTAAATTTGATAAATAGATTCCTTTCGTAGAATAATGATCAGTTACAAAACGGGTTTTGTGAAAACAGACTTCTAAGTGGCGTTGTGGGAGATTAAGGGGCGTAACAGTTAAATATATCCGTTTTTAAACTACTTCCCCTACCTGCATGAAAATTGACAGGTAAGTTTCTTTCATGGAGTAAATATCCGCTACAAAATGGGTTTTGAAAAAATTGACCCCCAAGGGGTGTTGCGGGGGTGGGGGATTTAAGGGGCGTTATAAATTCCGATTTTTTAACTATTAGACGTACAATCTTGAAACATAGTAAGCAGATTCCTCTCATAGGGTAGAGATACGCTACAAAATGGGTTTCGTGAAAATTGCCCCCAAGTGGCGTTGCGGGACTTAAGGGGCGTTATAGATAATTATTTTCATTTTTAAACTATTAGACGCACAGTCTTTATATTTGATAAATAGATTTCTTTCATAGAGTAGAGATCAGCTATAAGAAGGTTTTGTGTGAAAACAGACCTCTAAGTGGCGTTGCGGAGGATTAAGTGGCGTAATAGATAAATATTTTCGTTTTTAAACTACTTGACCCACCTGCTTGAAAATTGGTAGGAATGTTTCTTTCATGGAGTACAATTCCGTTACAAAACGGGTTTGGGGAAAATTGACCCCCAAGGGGTGTTGCGGGGGGTTAAGGGCAGATATAAATAATTATTTCTATTTTTAAACTATTAGACGCACAGTCTTGAAATTTGGTGAGCAGATTCCTCTCATAGTATAGAGATACACTACAAAATGTGTTTTGTGAAAATAGACCCCTAGGTGGCGTTGGGGGGTTCAAGGGGCGTTATTGATAATTTTTTTAGTATTTTTAATTTATTGGACGCACAAATTTTGCTAAGCAGATTCCTTTCATACAGTGCAATTCCCCTACAAAATGGGTTTTGTGAAAACAGACCCCGAAGTGGCGTTGTGGGGGCTCAAGTAGCGTTATAGATAATTATCCCCATTTTTAAACTATTAGACGTACAGTCTTGAAATTTGATAAGCAGATTCCTTTCGTAGAGAACCGCTACAAAATGGGTTTTGCGAATATCAACTACCAAGTTTAATTTCGGGAGATTAAGAAGCGTAATCGATAAATATTTCCATTTTTAAACTATTTGATCATCCTGCTTGAAAATTGGTGGGCATGTTCCTTTCATGGAATAGAGTTCCTCTAACAAAGAGTAAAACGAAAATTGACCCCAAGGATGGTTGCGAGGGGTCAAGAGGAGTTACAGAAAAAAATGCCTGTTTTTAATTGTTAGACCTATATACTTGAAATTTGTTAAGCATGTTTCTTTTGTTGAATAGGGATCCACTAACAATTTATTTTAAGTAAATCAAGTTCTGCGGAGGGGTGCAGGGGGTTACTGGGACGTATTGATACAAAAAAAATCCTTTTTTCGAACTACAAGGACTATAATAATGAAATTTGGTTTGCATTTTTCTTTTGTTGAATTGAAATCCGCTAAGAGTGGTTATTTTGGAAAACGGCTCTCAACGGGATTACGGGAATATTGATAGTAAAACTTTTGTTTTTTTTTCTGTTAGATTTAGACTTGAAATTTGGAATGCATGTTCAATTTACGGAGTAGAGATCCACCGAAAATTGGTTTTGCGGGAATCCACATGGGTTTTGGGTTAAGAAAGAGCAAACATCATTCTATACTTCAATTTTAGAGATTTTTAGAAAATACAAATTAGATGAGTTCTCCCCCCCCCTTTTTTTATCAACAGGCGACAGTTACAGGTAAGTATATTTTTAATGCAATAAGTATATTTTTCAATGCAATTGAATTCTTAATGCAGGACTTATATATTAATAATTTATACATATATATAAGCAGTAAAAATTTATAAAACATCATGAAATACCCAGCGAAGCGGGCGGGTAACGGCTAGTATATATATAAAAACCCATAAAAATAAATAAGAATAACTTTAAAGAACATAAAGAAATAATTTGATAATACTTCGGTTTGGTTTCATTATTTATATGATGAAAAGAATATGATGGCACAATGTAAAAAATGTTCTAGAGTTAAGAAGAAAAGAGAATAACCAAATCAAATTTGATCAAGTTTATAGTAACTTTTCTTAAAATCTTTTACCCACAAACCAATCTACATTCAGAAGAATTCGGTACAATTACTGAAGATGATGATGACACTAATGTCAACAGTTAAAAGGAACTGTTTCTTAAGCAAAAATTAGAATTAGCGATAACTAAAATTTTCAACAAACCAAAATACAGTTCAGAAATCAGCTATATCTAAAATCATCCAACGAGAATTCGATTTATTTGAAGATGAGGGATTTTGAGATAAATACTTGGAAAAAGTATATCGCGCATATTGCTAACAGTACTACCAACTAGCGTAGATGCTGAAATAGAGCTTTCGACAGCTGGTAATTTTTTTGCAAAATTATGATCTAGGTTGAATGAGACAGTACAATTGATGCATTGTGTTTTTTAGGAACACTTTTCAAAAATTTAACTTTTAAAACATTAAGAATCTTTGTAATAGTACCACAGACTGTGAACAGTGATATTTGCTTTTTTTGTGATTTAAATAAATAAAATGTTCCTTTATTTTTTTTTTTTTTTTTGTAATTCTTTATATACTGTTATAATTTATAAGTTACAAATTATTTCTTGTGATATTTACCCTCTCTAATGAAAGTGGCAAGTAAAACAAAGAAACATCTGTGTTTTCTTTCTTTTTCTTAAATTTCTAAAACCGGTATCCCGGTATTAAGTTCTAAGAAATACCGAATGCCGGTATTGAGCTTTTGGTTCGATATTGCAATCCCTAGTGGTAACCCTATTAATTTCAAGCCATTTAATATTTAAAAAAAAAACTTAGCAATTCTATACTTGGTGCTACTTTGTTTCTGTATTCAAGTTTTATTTTTGTAATTTATTTTCGTTGGGTAATGTTTTTTTCTTAGAAACTATTTGTGTGTATCAGAATTATTTTGTAAGTGTACGAGGGCTCCACGCTTAATAATACGGGCCAATAGGTTTACCGAATTCACACTTTTGGTCAATTTTATTTTCTGAGGGTTCGAGTTTCTATCTTTCAATCTTAGTTAAGATTCCGTTGATTTCAGCCGTTATGAAACGTGATAAATGGAATATAGAGAAATATCAGTAATTTTTCAAAAAAACAATAAATTGGATGGTCGAATTTTTTATTGTGGATTTTAAGGTACGAATTCAAACTACTATAATAATAAATCTTTCAGGCAGAATTCTTTTTTAATGGTTGCAAATTGAGAATTTTCACTATTATAATTTTATTAGATGATTTTATATTATTAGTTTTCTCTTATCTCCCTTTTAGCTTTTTATTTTAATTTCAAGAAGAGGTGTGATCCGTTATTTATATCTTTTAAAACTGTGCTCCAAATTTAATTCGTTTTTATTTAAATTCATTCATTAAAAACTTAAGTTTTTCAAAACTATGCAATTATTCCAGCGGCGTTCACAAATTTATCTTATAAAGGGGAAGGGATGTTTACATTTTAAAAAACACATAGAGGAAAGTTTCGAAGGGTATTTCTCAATGGCAAAAATTAAATATTTTGCCACTTGCTCAGCCCCTAGAAAAACTCTTCATATTTCGAACTAAACGATGCGTTTTGGTACACTCAATATTTCGATGTAAAATCTGTGGCTGGCCAGATTACAACACGTGATAATTCGAAGTGATCTTATAAAACTCTCGACAATTCAAACTCTCACTATCGTGTAGAATCCTGTAGCAAACAGGTTGGAGCTTGCATGTTTTGTGTTGTATTGTCTTTGCTTGTCTCCTTTGTAACGTAGCCCCTTTGATGACCATCGGAGTTGACTTCGACAACTCTGACAGAAGCTAAGGTGTCACTAAACAAACAACGCAACTTTTCCCTTCAAAATCATGTTGATTCGGATGTTTTTCAAGCTTAATTTCGGCTTGAAAAATCTATTGACAAGGTTTAATTGAATGTCATAAAATAAAAAGAGAGAGAGAGAACAGATTTGTTTCGTCAAAAAAAATAATTATGTATAGTATGTATTCTTTTAATAGTTGTTTTCTCTACATGAAATGTGTATTCTTTTGATACAGAAGACTTTTAACGTCTGTATAACATTTATACTGCATAATATGTACTTTTTAAAAATACTTTAAAATAATTTTATACCTATGTACAATAGCTGCTTTATTACATTGTTTCAAATTTGTGCCAGAAAAAAATTTCTCTTCATGTATTTTGGGAGTATTTTCTTGGTAATTCGAAGTTTTTCATTGGTCCCCTCAACTTCGAATTATCGAGAGTCGAAAGAAGCACTTGTCTGATTAACAGGGTAAATATTTTATCACATAAATGTGGAGCATAGATATGAATCCAAATAAAAATAATCTGCCTTTTAAAAGTAAAAGCAGGTTTTTTATGGTTGCGTTATAATTCACAGGATAATGAAACAAATAGTCTAGAATTTAATACTGTTGCTGTAGTAAAGTTTCTCAATTTCACAGCATAATTTAAAACATCATTTAATTTGCATTCTATTTCTCTTCATTTTACAAGTTCGTAGCGTTTAATACACCACTAAGTATGCATAAAGGGCAGTGAAATTTAAATTTTCTTGATATTACTTTTTTGTTGGAGTCTAATAACGATTTTACTCTAAGACTATCGAAGAGTCTAAACCAGCAACATACCTTGATTCTTTGAACTGCATGATAAATTGATAGAGAGAAGATTAAAGGAAATATAAATTATTCTTTACAAAAATATGTCCTTGTCTCAATCGAACATACGACGGTGATATCAGAAGATCCACTTATGAATTTCTTTAAGATGTTTGCGATCAAATTTTCAAGATAGAGTAGAACGTCGTATATCCGAATCAATTGAGACCGGACACCGTTCGGATACGCGATTGTTCGGATAACCGAAAAACTTAATGCTATCCATGCAGTATATGATACTGGACACTATACGAATATTGAAAATCATCACATGCAGGAAACGTGCTTGAAGAAAAAGCAAAATAGGTGCAAAATGTCGCAATTTTACCTTGATTGTGGAAAATAATCACTTATTTTTCACTGTACCATTGTACGCCTTCATTTTTTTTTCAATGCAACGCCTCTGATTCTCTTAAGCAGCAGTGGTTGAGTAGGACAGCACTCTGATTGTTGTTCGTACCACTCCATAGCTGTCTCTAACGCAGCAATCGCGTCAGTATTTGATACTTTCGTAGTTGTCCTCGTCTTCATCCTTTTCATTGTCGACAGGGTCAGATTCTTCTTGCACGGAAGTCACAATCTCGTCATCATTTAGCATTTGAAATCCAGTCTTCTACATCGCATGCCATCCAGGTTTCTACATCAACAAAACTCAACAAAAGAGCACGTATACACCCCTCACTTGGAAACAAACTGACCTAATATTTTGTGCAGATGTTTAGCAAATCACGCAACTGAAATTCCCCAAATGTTCCTCACCTTGGGGTTTGCCCGTCACATTTGGCATCACACGAAACACTTATTGATCATTACACTGTTCAAAAACGTATCTGGACTTTGGTTCGGATATTTGACGCTCCGGATAATAAGCGTTCGGATAAACGACGTTCAACTGTAATATCAAAAGCGCGTTTTATTCACAGGATTACTGAAATTTTAGATAAAATTTCATACAATTTTAAAATTTGAAATAAATTTATAACTATCTGTTAAACTTAGTCATTGGAATAAGAAAATAATAATCTACGAGAAGGGAAATGTGATTCGAAAACATTAATAATAGGACGGAAAATAAGTGAACTTCGGTCAATTCCGCAATTTCGATGTGAAAGAGCTGCAGAAGTCTGCAGAATTCTCATTATATGGAGCATCTCGACCTTTACTTTTTAAGAGACTTATCACAATAACCCATTTTGAAGATTTCCATGTGGAAAAAAAAATTGCAAGTTTTCACATATTCCAACATAGCTCTATCTCCATTTTAGCTTATACATTCTCGACATTCATTAGAATTTCAAAATTCAAATGTACTGCTACTTTTCTTATGAACTAATTATGATATATTTTTAAAAAATTCTGGGTTCACTGTTAGTTATTTTTTATTTCCAATCTCTAATCAGTCTTCTGCAAACTGTCTGAAAATAGAAGGTGAGTACATGGAGTTAACGGCATACCGTTGTGATAGCGTTTGGTTCCTGCTTACATCTGAACCCTCTTGTCTACCTGTAAACCCGCTAGAGGTGTGGGAAAAACAGAATAATCCACAGACATGTTTTTCAATCTAATCAATTTATGAATTCTAATTATTAATCAGACACACACACACAATACTATTCTAATTAAGGTATAGGATTTATAGTAGAGGGCGGAGGTGAGATTCTATAACACGGGGATACTACTACAGACCCTCAACTGAATCTAAGACAGCTTAAATACACTCAAATATAGCTACGTCGCACATTAATAAACTAGCTTCTACTTAATCAAACGCACAGTACCTGAACATTTTATGCAGCGGATCCTACACTGGAAACTTGCAGGTGCTCTCTTGGGCTTGCTCAATGTCATTGGCTCCACGCTCTGTAAACTTTAACTAATTCCACTCCTTTTCAATCTTCCATTAACAACTAATTCGCAGACTTTATGTTAACTCCTAATTGCACACTCCAACGTATCAACTCCAACGTATCAACTTCAGCATGCCAACTCCAACGTATCAACTTCAGCGTGCCAACTCCAACGTGTCAACTACTACGTATCAACTCCCGAAAACAGTATTTATATAATATACCTCATTTACATAACCACGTTTCCTTACTCGATGAAAGTTGGTTGAAATAAATATTTTCCTTAAAGATTCATGAAGGGATTGGTAGAACCGTGTATAGATCCGTCGCACCTTTAAAAAATTATGGATTCAAAATTTCTCTAACTCTTCAGATGGCCACAGTACCGAGTGAATCAAGTGCCACTGAAGGCGAGCCGAATGAAAGGGCTAAGGCACGTTAAATCTGACGAGACTCAAAGTTCTCCCGTTGGTGTGGAAGTTTGGAGAAGATTGTCCCACTTAAGTATCGTCCTCATCACTTGACCGTTAATGAGAATTATTGGATCTGTGGTCAATACTCTTCATGTAGCTTTAGAGTACGGTGTAAATGAAAAAAAAAATCAAATTTAACTCTTTAGAATTTCTAAATCTATGTTATGCAGTACATAAGCTCGCGTTGTATAACCTAAAATTTTTACCTGATAAGCATTTTTGAGAGGAGGGGGGGGGTGTATTATTTCACTATCGAGAATCCCGCTAAATTAATAATTTTACAAAAAAATATTTTGCAAGAGCAGTGAAAGAGTTTTTATTATTACTTGAGTTAATGTAATATCCAAGTCTTTTCTGTTTATATTATCTATGTTTAAAAATGCAAACTGTTTATTCTATATTACTTAAAAACCGAACAAAAATACAAGAAAACTAAAAATTTTAAAACGAGATTAATTCCCTTTATTCTTTAAGAATTGAAAATCACGAAATTATTTGAAAATAAGTAATGAAAACCGCAAGATTATTCAGACCCAAATATTTAAGTACAGTTGCATGTACAACATGTGGCTAAAAAGTGCGGTGAATGACTTTTTATTTCAAATACAGTATTATGCAGCATCAAATACAATTTACTGTCCTTCAAAATGATCTCCATTGATGGTAATGCACCTTTGGGAACGAGTATATAAGTCCTGAAAACTCCAGTAAAACAGTTCTTTCTATATATCTTTCAGCTCGGCCGTCACGTTGCTTTGAATGTCGGTGATGTCCGTGAATCTCTTTCCCTTCAGAGCTGACTTCAATCTGGGGAAGAGGAAGAAGTTTGCAGGTGCCAAATCAGGTGAATAAGGAGGTGATCAAGTGTCACAACTCCTTTGGCGGCCAGGAACTGACGTACAACTAAGGTGGTGTGTCGTCGGGCATTATCATGGAAAAGAGTCCAGGAGTCTTACTTGGAGTACTCAGGGTGAACGCGACGTACGTGTTGCAGTAAACGCTTCTGAACTTCGGCGTAGGCAACAGCATTCAATGTGGTACTCACAGGGAGAAATTCTTTGTGAATGAGACCCTTAGAGTGGAAGAATGCAATGAGCATTGTCTTTATGCGCGATTTTCCGACCGTACCTTGGTTTTTTTTTAGGCGACAACGGACTCCACCACTCCAAACTTTGTCGTTTGCTTTCGGAATTGCACTTCAAACACCAACTCTCATCGCCTGTGACGATTTTGTTCAGGAAGTTTCTGTCTCCATCTGCCATGTCAATGAGGTCCCCACAAGCGCCAAGCCGCATCTCCATTTATTCAGGCTTTAAACGATGGGATACGAGTCTGCAGCAGAGCTTTCGTTTTCCTAAATCCTCAGTGAGTATGGGACGAAGACTTTCTGTGCCGATTCCCAGTTCCTCCGCAATCATTCGCTTTGTCAGACGACGATCGTTTTCCACAAGTTGCTTAACTCTTTCAATGTTTTCCGAGGTGCGTGTTGTGACGTATTGGACACGAAAATACACAGTCAGGCTAGAGATATATATACAAATTTAATTACATCAAAATCAAACACACCGTCTTAATTCTACAGACCAACTCCTTTTCTCGCTTCCTGCCGCGTCCTCCTCAGAACCAGTCTCCCCGCATGTCCTTCTTGAGGGTTTTTTTTTCTCGGTACGGAGGGGAAATGGATTTCAGGGAAATGCTGTCCCCCTCCCCTTACAATCAGGCAGTTACTATCAGCGTTCGTCTCTGACGTCATCAATGGTTCTCTGAAGGAAATGGAATTCGTAATAATGTTCGCTACAGTGTAGTTTTTGGCCTGCCGGCTGGAGGGGGTCTTACAGGCTGGTCCGCCCTTCCCGGAAACGCTTAAACCATTCATAAACACTTGCTGATGTGATGGCTTTATCTCAAAAAATTCTTGGAGCATTTCGTGAGTTTCTTTTGCCGATTTCCCAAGATTGAAACAAAACAACATGTTTATTCTCTGATCTCCATTTTGTACACCGCGAAAATCCACAATTAACCTTTCGCGCTCGGCTTTTAACTAGCATGGAATAAACGCATTTGGATCCTGCCAATTACAAACCTTCACCATACGCGGCGCCTGATATTCTACTGGTACAGCAGCGCTCTCTACAATCGCATTCACCAAACTTTCTGGCCACAGGTTGTATATTTTTCGATTTGATTAAAATATTTTTATGCCTGTTCATATTTTTATGTGAGAAAAGTAACATAAGTTGCTAATTGTGGAATTATGTTATTTTTGCTCAAAGCTCTTAGCGGCTAAACTTTAGCCACTAAAGAATGCATCACCATCTAACAAAATTGAAAACTTTTGTATGTATGTTACCCTTTACTTAAGAATTAAGAAAAATAATGCGAATAATTTTTTACCTCTGAGTAAATCTAAGGGTAAATAACGCTTCGATCACCAAGATTCCATCCCAAAAGGCAGATGTCTTCAACATAGCAAGAAATTTTCTGGTTTAGTCAATAATGTTGTACCGATCTCAGCGACATCTTTCAGTGTATTAATAAGTCAGATTGTTTATAAAATCATCACAAAATACATTTTATTTTTTAAAAATGGGGATAAAAGATTTTTATAATTCTTAAAACATCTTAAATATATCAACAACGCATTACAAAAGCAGATTATCTTGCCGATAACATACGAATAAAAATTAATCATCAAATCTTTAGTTGGCCTAAAAGTTAATGAAGACTATGTTACTGGAAATATTTCGTACATGTGGAAGTTATTTTTTTTTTTAAAAAAAAATTACTCATGTGCATTAAATGTGAGAAGGGCAGCAATCCAACATAAAATGTTGTCAAAGTAGCTACTGCGATCCTGGCGGTAGATTTCTTCATTTTCAAATTAAAATTTTATTTCCCTCAACTGAAGTCATATTTTACATTCAATTGTTTCTTTGTAATTTGAATAAATAAAAAAATCCTGTTTTTCTTAAAACATTTCAATCAGGGATTAAACAAAGTTTTAAAGCATTTATTCAATTTTACATGATCTTCATTGAAAACCTCGTAGTTCTTTATGATAATCAATGGTTTATGGTATTATATAAATATGTCAACTGAACGAAACCCAGATTAATTAATAGTCAAAAGAAATTTGTATGTATAATCAAAATTAAATAATTTTATGTTTAAATCGATTGTTAAAATATTGTTAGATACCGCTATTTTTATTAAAAAAAAATTTATAAATTTAAATAAATGAATCGTATTTATAAATCTTTTTTGGTATCAATATTATAAATACTTCTTGGGAAGTGAAGAATGTCAAAAGGAGAGCAACGTAAATACAAAGAGAGTAAGGAGTGGATCGAGACAGCGCTTATGGACCCTGGATTATTTTTTTTAATACAATGCTAGCGCCATCTTTTGTCCAAAATATTATTTATTTTTGTGAATATATTTTATGATTAACTTCCAAACCTCAGATTAATCTGCAATTAATTTAGAAAATGAAAAATAATTTCTTGTATAAATAAAAAATGACTAAAAAAGCCAAATATATTGGATTTTGTAATTTCATTAAAATATCTATACTTTTGCTTTGCGTGAAAAAATTTAAGCATAAAATATTAGAAAAATAACCTAAATTTTTAATAATTTACAGTATAAAAAATAAATATGACTGAAAAAGCCAAATATATTGGATTTTGTAACTTACATTAAAATATATACACTTTTGCTTTGCGTTAAAAAAATTTAAGCATAAAATATTAGAAAAATAACCTAAATTTTTATATAACATGTAAATTAATTCAACTAGATTTAAATTCAATTCTTTTTTTCAAAAGAATTAAGTAATATGTCAACTTATCAAGTATTTTTTTAAAGGTACCTTTTAAGAATAACTTTCTCAATATAATATAATGTACATGTATTAATATTATATTAATACAACATTTGAGCTATTTTTTTCAACACACACATTACAATATATTGAAATCAAATATAATCACCAGGATATCATATTTTAATTGCATATTTATGCCAATGATTAAGCTGAGTAATCTTGTAGTAACAAATGCTATCAATATTTTGCAAAATCTTATGTCAAATTGAAATAATTATTTTCAGTCATGTAAAATTAAAATAGTGTTTTAATGTAGAATATACATTGGAAAATAACATATTAAAAAATTACGGGCATTGTAAGTTTTTGTTTTATATGCCTTAATAAATTTTAAATGCATTTTTCTCAGAATTTCAGTTTTGAAGGTATTTGCCGTAATTTTTCAAACAAAAAAAAAACTCAAATAAAATTAGCAGATTCCATCTGTAATTAAATTTAAGGACACATGTCGTACTGTGTGTTTAGATTGCAATCTACTTGAAAAATAGCTCTACTTTTTTTTGTTTTGAATTTAAATCCAAGACAATAAATAGAAATTTGTAAAAAAAGTAAATACGTTGTAGAAATTAGATTATTTTTACTTTGTAGAAATGTAATTTTTTTTATGCTAAGTTAATTAATACAGTCAATAGCGCAACGTTATGAAATTCCAGTTTGGCTGAAAACCGATTTTCGACACCAACTTTTGTCATTGTTGTAACAATAACATTATTACAACAATGCAGATATATCGAAGTTGGCGCCCAAAACTAGTTTAACGTTTTTAATTAATATCTTTTTAATTAATTGCAATATCGGAATATAAATGGCCAAAACATGCATTGTCATCCAAACTAAATGTGTATACAAAATTTCAGCTCAATAGGTTGATAACAGCTTCAAAATTGAGTTGCAAGATTCTACCCGAACAAAATTACATACATACTAAAAATTATCCAAAATGTAAATAAAATGCGATAAGGACTTCAGCAAAAATCCTTCCACTTATACAGCAATACAAAAATGGTATAGGACTCTTCAATTATTTTAGTTTCTGTATTATGTAACAGATGGCGCTAGCATTGTATTCAAAAAATTATCTGGGTGCAAAAGCGCTGTCTCGATCCACACCTCACACCAAAGCTCTTTCATACGAGCAGTGGATATCTGCTCATAGGTGACGCTGAAGATAGGAGTTGAAAATTGCACTAAGTAGTTAATTCTTCCTTGTTAAGTATAGATCACAAGAAAAAAGAAATTTTTTTTTTTTTTGCAATTTTTTTAGCATTATAAGGGAAGAAAAAAAAACATTAGTGCATAGGTTCTCAACGTTTTTTGAGCTAGCGCCCACTTTTCTAGTGAATGTTTTGATATCGCCCCCTTTTTTCTAGTGAATGTTTCGATACCGCCCCCTTTTCTAATGAATATATCCATACCGCCCCCTCCCCCTCTAGAGGAATAAGAGTGTACTTAATACATGGTGAAAACAAGAGTTAAGTTTTAAAACATATTCTATAATTAATAGAATATATTTCTTAATTTAATTTTTCTAAAGCTCCATTTTTTTATTTGCGAATCTGAAATAGCTGTTGCCAAAAATATAATTAACTTTATAATATTATATATTTTAGTCATAGATATGATAATGTTGGTATTGAAACGCTACTGAATTTTTTCTTCATTTAAAAGAGTGGAATAAAAGTTTTAGCTTACCTGTTATAAAGATAGGCAGGGGTTTTGATGATACGAAGATAAATATAAGTTGACAGTTTCAGTCTTTAAAGAATCACACGTTAATTCCTGATTAACGTATTTTATTATGTTTCTTGGATGATATTCGTAATGAAATCCAGTGGACGAAACATTTTCCAGACAACACGTGCACTACAGAAATTAAAATTTACTATATCATTTGGTTTTGAAGTAGGTCTGAATGAAATGTAATATTTAAGTTTTTCATCCACTTCCAGAATTACTGAAATATGTGAATTTTCGTACATGTAATATAGAAATGATTTCAACATAAGGTAAACAGCATTAAAGTTTACTTTTGTTAGTAATAATTAGTCTGTTTTAGACTATATTTGGTTAATCTGCCAAAGCCCCTCCGTGCCATCTCAACACCTAATTTTCTCTGGGTTTCTTACCGCCCCCCTGAAAGTCTCAAACGCCCACGTTGAGAACCTATACAATAATGGGTTCCACGTATTTAAAAAAAAGCGATTAAGGCCAACATCTATGCTAATAGATGAGATGCGTGTCTCGGACACAGAAAGCTATTTTAATTTTTTTCCAATGTCGTCGCAGCTTTTCGATAATTTACTGTTAATAGTTGGACCAATTATTTCTAAAAGGGATATTATAGAGATAGTATTCAACCAAAGGATGGATTGGCTTCAACTTTGAGGTTTATACAAATTTCTTCTAACGTGAATAAATTAGTTCTAAAACTTTTGATGCTGTTACAAATGTTTATTTATAATATTTAAATAAGAATGTTTAACCCAATTCCTCTTACTTGCAGTATTGATGAAACAATTATTTTTTGTCATTTATTCTTTTGTGATAGCAATCAAACTAAAAACACAAAAGTTAATTTTTTTAACACGCATCATGACACTGCTATTGGTGCATGTTTCTATTAGGTATGGATACATAATTAACTCTTTCATGCGCTGAATTTTTGATAAAAATAATGCACTAGAGGGAAATAATTACAAATATTTTAGATAAACTTCACAAATTTACAATTATATTGAACAAAAGCTGGTACATATTAAACAATTTTTTTCGACTAAAGGGTGCCTAAAGTTTTCAAAAATAGGAGGTACATATTGTATACCGCCACGTTTCAAGAAAGATGATATCTATATATATAAAGGAGAAAAGCGACTCACTCACTGACTGACTGACTGACTAATCACGATATCTCTGGAACTATTCAAGCTATAGGCGTGAAATTTGGTAGGCATGTTCCTTTCATAGAGTAGATATCCGCTAAGACCGGATTTTTCGAAATGCAAGGGGCGTTATAAATAATTTCTTCCATGTTTAATCTACTCGATGTACAATCTTGAAATTGGGTAAGCGGATTCCTTTCAGAGAGTAGAGATCCGCTACAAAAATGAGTTTGGTGAAAATCGACTCCCAAGTGGCGTTGTGGGGGCTTAGGGAGCTAACTCATTTATCGTTTTTTTATTTTTATTTAGTTATATTCTTTGAACGATTGCCTTTCGATTGATATATCACTTTTGTATGCCTGTCATATTATTCTCTTGTAATCTGGCATCACTTAATTTTGTTTTCTGTATTGGCAACACCTGGATGAGACAGTCTGTAAACAGCAATCATGTAACCTTACTTCTAAGTTATTAATAGCTTAATTCTGCTCATTCAACTCTCATTGTCTTATTCATAGTACAATTTTAATAACTTAGAAGTTGTCTTGAATCGTTTCGTTTTCAAATTTAATAATGGAACAACTGCTGAAACCTGAAAGATTCGATATCGATCCCTCATGTTCTAATGCGGAAACAAAATGGCGCCATTGGAAAAAAACTTTTGAAAACTTTTTAGGAGGCATAAAAATCCTTACAGAAGAAAATAAACTTCCTTTGCTGAGTAATTATGTAACCTCAAATGTTTACCAGTTCATTAATGATTGCACAACTTATGCTCAAGCTATTGCGATACTTGATTCACTTTTTATAAAGAAACGCAACGTTATATTCGCTAGACATTGCTTGTCGACGCGAAATCAACAAACGGAAGAAACTGTCAGTGAATATTTACAAGTTTTAAACCAATTGAGCAAAGACTGTGACTTTACTGATGTAAGGGCTGAGGAATACCGAAAGGAGTATATTAGAGATGCTTTCATACGAGGATTAAAATGTCCTCGCATTCGCCAACGACTCCTCGAAAATATATCGATGACTCTCGATCAAGCTTTTGAGCAAGCTAGAACCTTGGAATCAGCCGAAGTGCATGCAGCTTCTTATATGGGAAGTTCTTTCCCAGTACAATCTGCAGCAATAAAAACTGGCGATTTTTTAGAAGAAACCTTAGAAACACCAGCGGCTTCCTCCTGCTCAAGATCTCAAAAATGCTTCTTTTGTGGAAATGACTTGCACTCACGAACCAATTGTCCAGCTAGAGATGTTATCTGCAGAAAATGTGGGAAAAAGGACATTACCAGCGAGTTTGCAAATCCAGACCTAATAGAAATTCTTCAAATGTGGTGGCTTCTTCAAACTTGTTGGCAGCTATTTCGGGATCTATTCACTGTCTCCAGAAATCAATTGTGAAGGCATTGGTTAATAATATTCAGCTCAGTGCATTAATTGATACAGGGAGCTCTCTTAGTTTTTTGAACGAAAAACATGTGGCGAAATGCAAATCAAAAATTGAACCATATTTTGGAAAAATATCCATGGCAAACTCCTCCATGGTGACTGAAACAGTGGGTGTTTGTAGAGTTAATTTAAAAATTGAAAGCTTCACTTATCAAAATGTGGAACTTTTAGTTATGAAAAATCTTTGTAGTGATGTTTTGATTGGCCATGATATTCTAAACAGACATTCATCAGTAGAAATTGGATTTGATGGTAATAGACCTCCACTAACAATTTGTTCTTTGGCTGTAGCACAAGTACCTCCTGTTTCATTATTTTCTAACTTGAATCCAGACTGTAGACCTTTGGTTACAAAGTCGAGACATCATACGAATGAAGACAATAATTTTATGGCATTGGAAGTTCAGAAACTTCTTCAGGAAGGAGTCATTGAGCCAAGTAACTCACCATGGAGGGCTCAAGCCTTTGTCATTAGAGGAGAAAATCATAAGCCCAGAATGGTAGTTGACTACTCTCAAACAATTAATAAATACACGTTACTGGATGCCTACCCTTTGCCTAAAATAGAAGAGGTAATTTTGAAAATTTCAAAAAATAAGGTTTTTAGCAAAATTGATCTCCAAAGTGCCTACCATCAAATTCCTATCCAGGATAGCGAGAGACATTATACAGCTTTTGAAGCTTGTGGAAAGCTCTATCAGTTTTTACGTGTTCCTTTTGGGGTTACTAATGGAGTAGCTTGTTTCCAAAGAGTCATTGACAAAATTATTGAGGATGAAGGACTCACCCTTACATATCCATTTATTGACGATGTTACTGTGTGTGGAAAAGATCAAAAAGAACATGATGACAACTTAGAGAAGTTCCTGACTGTGGTAAAGAAGTATAATTTGACTCTAAATGAAGATAAGTGTACCTACTCAAGTAATTCTGTCCATTTGCTAGGCTACATTGTTCGGGATGGTATAATTAAACCAGATCCTCAACGACTAAAACCTTTGAGGGATATGCCTGTTCCGAAAGACTCATCTGCATTGCAACGTGCTTTAGGAATGTTTGCCCATTATTGTCGGTGGATCCGGGGGTTTTCTCAGAAAATACGTCCTCTTCTAGGAAAGAAACAGTTTCCTCTCTCTAGGGATGCTGTATTGACTTTTAATTCTCTGAAAGATGATGTGGCAAATGCTGCCTTGGCAACAATTGAAGATGACATACCATTTCGAGTGGAAACTGATTCATCCGATTTCGCAATTGGAGCTACCTTGAGTCAAGCTGGACGTCCTGTTGCCTTTTTCTCAAGAACCTTAAATACATCTGAATTGAGACATTCATCTCCAGAAAAAGAAGCATATGCCATTGTGGAATCACTTCGTCATTGGAGACACTTCTTGATGGGAAAGCATTTTGAAGTGTTCACTGATCAACAAGCAGTCGCATTTGTATTCAATCAGCGACATGGTAGTAAAATTAAAAATGAAAAGTTAATCCGTTGGAGACTTGAACTTGCTAGTTTTAAATTTGACATTATTTATCGTCCTGGAAAGCAAAACGTGATTGCTGATACATTATCCCGTATAACTGGAGCTCTAACTCCCAGAGTTGACTTAAACAATCTTCACAACTCTCTTTGTCATCCTGGAGTGACACGTATGCATCATTGGGTTCGTTGCAAAAATCTCCCTTTTTCTTTAGAGGATATAAGGAAAGTCACCAACTCCTGTCTAATATGCAACGAACTAAAGCCAAGATTTGTTAAACATTTTGGAACTCTTGTGAAAGCTACTTCCCATTTGAAAGGTTGAATCTTGACTTTAAAGGACCTTTACCTAGTGTTTCAAGAAATCACTATATTTTAACAATAGTTGATGAATTCTCTAGGTTTCCGTTTGCAATCCCTTGTAGTGACATTTCTGCGAAAACTGTAATATTGCATTTGAAGAACCTTTTTTCTATTTTTGGAATGCCATCATTTATTCATTCTGACAGAGGATCATCTTTCATGTCTAACGAATTAAAATCATTTTTAACATCTCAAGGAATTGCTACAAGTCGTACTACTCCCTATAATCCAGCAGGAAATGGACAGGTTGAACGTTATAATGGAATAATCTGGAAAACTATGCAACTTGCTTTAAGATCCAATAATATGAAAACTGAACAATGGGAATGTGTTATCCAAACAGCTCTGCATTCAATTCGCTCTTTATTGTGTACAGCAACAAATGCCACTCCTCATGAACGAATGTTTTCTCACCCTCGAAGATCCCATAACGGCTGTTCCATACCTACTTGGCTTACAAAGCCTGGTCCAGTTCTAATGAAAAATCAGGTGCGTGCTAACAAATATGAGCCAATTGTCCAAGAAGTAGAATTAATTGAAGCTAACCCTGACTATGCACATGTGAAACTTGGCGATGGAAGGGAAACAACTGTTTCTATAAGACACTTAGCTCCAAGAGGAGAAACTACCAGCTCTGAAGGAACAAGGGTACAGAAGAAAGTGTTCAAGTTCTTCCAGATCTACAGCCAATAAACTCAGATTCAGATACCACTTTAGAAGATTCGACTGAACCGAACAAGAACACATTAGCATTGCGTACAGCTCGCCATAGGCAACCTCCTGCATACTTGAAGGACTACGTCAGAGACTGAAATATCCAGATTAAAATTAAAGGGGGTAAAATGTCATATTATTCTCTTGTAATCTGGCATCACTTAATTTTGTTTTCTGTATTGGCAACACCTGGATGAGACAGTCTGTAAACAGCAATCATGTAACCTTACTTCTAAGTTATTAAAAGCTTAATTCTGCTCATTCAACTCTCATTGTCTTA
>BMAO01029613.1:0-95564 GCA_019973975.1 Trichonephila clavata | reverse complement strand
AAATTTCTATGGCTATAAAAAAAAATTATTGTTTAGAGGATAGTGTTCTCTGAATTTTGATTTTTGAAAAAAATACGCAGTTTTCAGCATTATTGCAAAATGAAATTTGAGTTTTCTATATTAAAGTATAGGAAGTGAAAAAGCAAAGAACATTTTAATAGAAAAAAAAATTGATTTTTTCGAGTAGAATTAAATAGTATATTAGAAAGCATGCTTCCCTCTTTTGACTAGTGTAGCCAGAATCAAGTTTTATATTTTTATTAATGAATTATTTTAAATTTTAAGTTCATTCTGAATTATTTTTGGCGAAGTTAGGACTATCTCAAAGAGATGGCGCCACCATCGTTTTGTAACACGAATTTTTCTTGGCTACGAATACTTAATTTTGGCGATAGCTTTCTGAAATATTGTCGCCAGCTGAAATGATGGTAACCAGCAAGTTGTGACAAATAGTGTGGACAATAAAGAAGATTTATGATGTACACAGAGATTTAACATCTCAAACCTGATGAACTTTCCCATTTAGGAATGTTTTCAATATTTCCAGCATGTGTGCTTGAAAAATTTCAAATTATATAGATAATTTATAATTATGCTACTTAGATTTTTTTTTTTTTTTTTTTTTTTGCCTGTTATTAATGAAATGCGTATAAAAATATTTAAATTCCGTGAAGCGACTGAATGAAAAATTGAAAGTATACTTTTTTTATACTTGACACATACACAGAAAGCTGTGAATTGACTAGAGAACACAAATTACTACTCCTTGAAGCTCACAATTTAAAATTTTAATATAATTATTGTTTTGCAATTATTATAATTTTTAACAAACAAAATTTTTTTTTCATCGAATAGATTTTATATTTAATGTGCAATTTTACCATTAAACCATTGGAACAATCATTAAAAAAATCTGGTTTTTTAATTAAATTAGCAGAAACTTATTTTTTAACTACTTTTCTCCAATTCTAAGCCGTACCCCAAATTCTCTCTCTCTCTCTCTCGGCCCGTTTTTGTGAAAAAAAACTAAAAATAGTGTTAAATATGTTATCGACATATGATAAATTTACGAAATAAAATATGGCTGTGGTAGCCATGTGGTCAAGGTAACGGACTCGTGGCTGGCGTTTCATGAGTTCGAGCCTAGTACCGCTCAAGACCTGTCGTGTAGGAAAGCGATGCACGAGTGAGTGAATAATAACGGCGCACTGTTCAGCTACGTGAATGGGTTTTGGCGACGGACCTCGTAATTTTGAGCCATGGTCATTTGACGAGGACAACACCTGAGTTTCCCCCTCTCCTAACTATGAGGGAGGGCGACGGGAGGTCCTAATACCAACGGGAGGACGTTTGAGCTCTCGACAGATTTAACGTGCATCGCGCCCCTACACGGCGGGTATTTAGTGATACTGGGCTCGAACTCGTGACATGCCAGTCACGATCCGATACCTCGGCTACCGCGGCCACAAAGCGATGTACGTTAAATCTGTCGAGAGCTCAAACGTCCCCCCGTTGGTGTGGTAGGAGACGGGATGCCATCTCAGGTGTTGTCCTCGTCATTTGACCATGGTTCAAAATTACGAAGTCCGTCGCCAAAAGCCCCTGAGTAACTAATCAGTGCGACATTAATATTCACTCACTCATTTTACGAAATAAAAAATTGATAAAGGTGAATTAATAATAAATGAAAATAATTAATTTATTTTACCAGTATTATAAAAACTTTTTAAAATTAAACGAGAACCTGTGATTTTTTTCTATCCGATAGTATCTTGTTCAATTTTTAGATCAACCCGATTTTTAGTAGCATAAGTATCGAGGGGGGGGGGAGGGAGGGGGAGTGCGGCTTAGATTCTAATAAATATGGCAATATCGTGATTTAAGTTTTTTTTTCTATTAAAAATTACTGTCTGGCATTTTCTATCATTGAATATTTTCAACAACCTGATGTTCTTGACAAAAATTTTAATATAATAGTCGCTGAGTGATTTCTTTGCTGAATAATTCTAAATTTGATATGTTTAAAATGTAAAGTTAATTCAAAATATATATCCATTTTAGTTAAGTTTTATAAAAAAAATTTACTACTTAAAAATTTTATGATATATTTATTTATGAAAAAAAGAAATATGTGAGGCATTACCGTATGAACAGATATTGGCTGCTCATAGGTGTTTTTCTTTTAGGACTATAGTTAAGATATTTATTTTTATTACTAGTTTATTTTTAAATTAGATAACTTGCTGAATAAACTTCTAAGAACACTAATTTATAAAAAATTTAAACTTAATTTTCTAACTATTTAAAAGATGTTTTCATTTTTTAAACGCAATTATACATAAATTTAAGAAGACTTTTAAAATGAATGATTTATTTTATTAACGAAGGGAAAATATAACTGTAATAATTAATAATTTTTGCTTTTTTTAATCTCGAAATTGCTATTGCTCGATTTTCTATTGTTAAGAAGTTTTACTTTTCTCAACTTATCCATTAATTATTTGCTCAGAAAAACTCATAACAGCTATTAACACCTTTTTTTTTGAGGGTGTTAATAGCTGGGGCGGAATGTTGAATCTATCCACTAGAAAACTTATGTCAATCTAATTATTACAAAGCTATTTTACTATAAATGATTGTCTTAAAACAATCTGTTACTCAGTTTAATGACTATGTGATAAACTACTTTGTTTTTAATTGCAGTTTTGTTATTCTCAAAACCATTTAGCGTCCTTCCAAAGGCATCTCGTCATGTCATGATGTCAATATCTCAAGGGAATTTCACTTCGGATGGGGCCAGAAAACACTTTTTGGCCTGAAGTCTTTAGGAAAGAAAAGTACAAAAAAGGGGAGAAATAGGAAACTTTTATTGCTGTGGTACTAAAACAGAAAAGAGGAAAAAGCAGTATTGGGGATGTGTGAGGGGGTGGAGTCCCAAATTTCGGTGATTTTGAGGATGGCGTTGAATAATCATTCCGACGGAAGAAAAATACGTTGCTCGTTTCAGTCACTTTTGAAATTTAGAATAGGAACCTTTACTTCTCATAGGACTTATTTCACCTCAGCTTCTTTTTTTTAAAAATATTTCTATAAAAATGCCTTTGAAAAATAAAAGTAATAGAGCTCGTAAACATCCTATGAAAGGCATTATTCAAGTCTTTGAACAATGCAGAAAGGCAATATATGTCTAGTTGAAAAGAGAGGGGTTTGCTGATCAAAGATAGCCTTTGACCCCAAATTGGACATTCCCCCTCAATATAAAGGAAAGGTTATGTCTGCAGTGGAAACACTGTCTGCTCTGGGAAGTTGGGTTGGAAGAGTGGATATTGTTGTACCTATTGCGTAGTTTCCCTAATCAGTCACATGTCATCTGTTGTACACAGTTTTGACCCTTCATTATACTGTTATTTACTATTAATTTTTAAATATTTCTCTGAAAGTTCTTATTTTTATTACACTTCGCTATCTTTAAAACGCATTCGCACTATAATATCTTAACACTTTAATATAAATAAAAAATTTATTTATTCTTGTAATTCGATAATCGTGAAAAAACAGAAAACTTCCGTAAAAAAAAAGAAGAAGAAAAAAAAAAAAACGTTAGAGCACACGCGCGTGAAAGATATTTACCATTTAAAATACCGTTTTAAATTATATTTGTGATTTTTAAAAGCATTTATTTACTTATTTGTTTGCACCCTTTATCTGTTCTAAGGTGTCCGATCTCTAGGTGGTGATGGCTCTAGCCACGAAATATTATGTGTCCGCTCTAACCACGTCCTCTTTACCCCACACCACCAAAGAAGGAAATGGTATGAAGAGACAGTAGATGTTATTTTTAACAATAATTGAAACAAATTAAGAAAATTTATTATTTAGAAATGAGAAATCACTCCCCCCCCCCCACCTCAATACTGAAAAAGCAAATCCAAATGGAATCCAGCGTAATCTTATGAATTATAATTGAAATTATAATAATTTAATTACAATTGATAAACTTTCCCTTTAGGATTACTACTTCGTTTTAACACACGAATATTATTGCTTTTTATAAATTATATATAAGTGCATATTATTAGAACATGTAAGAACAAACATTATTTAACGTAGATAAAATTTTCGATTCTGTATTTGAAACAATAGTCCTTTCACATACTTATTATTTTTTTAGAAAAAGGAGCAGATAAAATGCATATCTAAGAAGTTTACTTTCTACTTTGTAGAATCGGTGAATAAATAAGAATTATTCGACAAGAAATGTTTTGTATATCAGTGAAAAAAGAAACCAAGGTTTTTTTACTATTTTGATACTTTTTTTGATTGATGATTGTTATGCATCTTCCAAAACTAATAAGATTGGAAATTTTTGAAACATGTTAGGAATATTATTTATTTGTGTGTGTGGGTGTGAGAGAGAAGGGGATAAAAGAATAAAAACAAAATTCTCCCCAAAAGACACCATACTCACCAATTACATGGAATTTATTTTTACATGGAATTCATAGCAAATTATGAAAATTTATTTGTAAATTATATGCCAGCTTAATTCTGGAAAATAAACCATATAATTTTCTATGGTACTATATTTATTCGTTAAGAGTAAAATTGCTTCATACTGTTAGTCCTTTTTTTAATACAACAGATTGAAACATGAAACTTAATTTTTCACTACTGTATATCTACCTTTTCTCCTGTTTCGTTCTCCTCAGCATTTATATAGTGCAGTGGCCTTCAAACTGTGTTCTACGGAACCCTGGGGCTCACAAGGTTACCCGTCACAATAATCAATCGAAAAGGAGATTATAAATGTGTATATAAAATGGATTGAAGTTTGTATAACTACAAGTATCTTTTATAAAAAGCTCATTTCATCATTAAAATTTAAAATTCTATTTGTACTCTGTTTGTTGTTCTATTTGTAAATCTGTCGAGAGCTTAAATGCTCTCCCGTTGGTGTGATGTGGTAGTTAGGAGAGAGGATACTAGCTCAGGTGTCGTCCTCGTCACTTGACCATGGTTCAGAATTACGAAGTCCGTCGTCAAAAGTCCTCAGTGCGACGTCAATGTTCACTCACTCATTTTACGAAATAAAAAAAGGTGAATTAATAAGAAATGAACAATTATTTTATTTTTTTTGCCAGTATTAAAAACTTTTAAAAATAAACGAAATCTATATCTTTTCTATTCGATAATATCTTGTTCAATTTTTCTATCCGATGAATTTTTCCGTCTTCGATTCTTTCCCGTCTTGCAACCAATTTTTAGTAGCATCGGAATAAAAAGGTGCGTCTTAGATTCGAATAAATATGGCAATATCGCGATTTTAAAAAGTCGCTGTATCTTTAAATATGCTTTTTTTTCTATTCAATATTACTGTCTGCAGTGCCTGTTTAGGCTCATTTTGATGCCTGGGAGCAGAAGATCCACATGTACTCTTGACTCTGGAGAAGCGAAATTTATAATTAGAAAACCTGTTTAAGTCCTGCCTATCCGGGCCCTTCCCGGCCCAGGGCGCCCGCCCCAAGTGCCCAATGGATAAACCGACACTGACTGGTATTTTCTATCATTGAACATTTTCAATTCCCTGGTCAAGTCGGACTAAATTTTTAATATAATAGATGCTGCGGTTTCTTTGCGCAATACATTTTACACATATCAAAGTCAGAATTAAAGTTAATTTGGAATATATCCATTTTAGTAGAATATGTAATAAAATTTTTAAGTAGTAAAATTTTTATAAAATTTTTTTAGCACTATAGTTAAAATATTGATTCGGTCTAGTTTATTTTTAAATTAGAAAATAAAGTATTCACAAAATGATAATCCAGTGAATAAACTTTTAAAAACACTTACTTATAAAAAAATAATTTTCTAAGTATGTAAACGGTGTTTTCATTAGTTCACGACAAACATTGGTGCAAAGTCTCTAGGAAAGAAGAGCAAGGTACAAAAAAAAGGGGGAGGGAGGTAGAAACTTTTATTGCTCTGGTAATAAAACAGCAAAGAGCAGATGAAACTGCAGAGTGTGAGGGGGGAAGGGGGTACCCGCTTTTGGTGATACTTGAAAAGTCTTCTGGTGGGGTTTTGCGTAGAACAGGGGTGGCCAACCCGAATGACCACTTTGGAAAAACATTACAATTCCGCGGACCACAAATAAAATATATATCTCAATGAAAGATTTGGATTCATTACAAGCATTTATTGGAGTAAGAATTTATAACAGAACGAATTATTATTGTTTTCATTATTTTTATATGTATACAAACATAGATAATATAATAATGAAAATGCAATGAATCAAATAATATGATTTAAATTTATTTGATTAGTGAGATATTTGTTTCTCAACTCTTTCACTGAGTTTTTGCAAATAGGTCTCAATGCATTTATTTGTACATCGTAATTGTTGTTGCAGGTTTTCGCCGGATAAGTTTGAGTGCAATTTCTTGTTTGTTTACTTTCATTTTCAAGGGAAACACAAGCAATATAAAAAAAATTTTAAGTCAATTTCTACTTTGAATGAATGAATAGAAAGTATTTTATTAACGATTGAAAATTTTAACAAGATATATATAGATATATGTATAGGGAGAGAGTGAACTAATAGTAGGAATTGAGAAAAAAAGCATGATTTGTCTGAATTGTTGTAACAATGCACACCCGGTTCGGCTAGTTTGGCTGAAAAACTGGTTTTCGACGCCAACTTTTGTCATTGTTTTAGCAGTTACATTGTTACAATAATGGAGACGAATATAAGTTGGTGTCGAAAACCGGTAATTAATTTAATTAATTAATTGCTAATTAATGAATAAACATTAGAAAAAACTGCATTAACATCAAATGCCATCCACTACATAAAACAATACTATTATTTTGTTGCCAAATATGGGTAAAAATTAAATAATCGTATGTTTATCCAACGGTATAAATGTTAAATTTAGGTTATTGTATACTAAAATCAATAACTGTATGTGATTTAAAAAGTGTATTTTAATCTATACGTATACGCAACATAAAATATATCATGTCTATTATTATACGCTTTATCAACGTTGATATATTTCAGAATTTGTACTGAGAAACGCCGGGGAAAAAATTGTAATATTTTTCTTTTGTTTGTACTTTCTTTATTTAAAAATTGTTAAATATTTTTCAGATACACATGATATTATTGATACTGCTATTTATAATAAAAAGTAATGTAATGAGGTTATTATTTGCGTATTTTGTTTGAAAAATATTTAATTATATTTTATAGATAAGAATTTGTCTAAGAAGAAAATTGAGACAATTCTTTGTTGATTTTCTATGTGGACTCGAAATATTTTTCTTATGAGGAAAGAGTTTTTACTTAGATAAATGGAACCAAAAGCGGAGAGCAGAATGCATACAATTTTCTCTTTTGAAACAAATCTCTGCAGAAATAACGTTCAATAATTTACAAAATATCTGTAAATTTATGTTTGGAGTTATCTTTCCGATTTTTTCGACATTTAATAATTGTCCATAATTTTGGAGATCTATTTCAAATAAGATCCATAACAAATTTATCAACTTCCATCCTCTTGAAAACTGACGCATTTGTTGAGTAGTGCAGAGTGCCACTGAGAATTGTGCCGCGTGTGAAATAGGTTGCCAACCCCTTTTCTATCACATGAAAGTAAAATTGTATCATATTGTTTGTTCATTTAATACAGCAGATTAAAACGTGAAATTAAATTTTTCATTGCTTTAAATCCACCTATTCTTCGTTTGAAAATCATTTATTCAGAAAAAATTTAACACACACAGTTTCGTTCTCTAAATCATTTATCTAGAACATTGATCTTCAAACTGTGTTCCAGAGAACCTTGGGATTCCACGAGTCACAATAAAAAATAAAAAAAATGGAAAGAAAACTATAAATGTGTATGTAAAACGGATTAAAGTTCTCATGAAATTCGTATAACCACAATTATCTAAAGATGATCTCATACATTAAAATTAAAAATTTTATTTATGCATAACTTAACTTTGTTGTGAAAATTTTTTTAAACTTTTATTGTGTTATAATAAATGAATTTAAAACTTTTTTCTTTATCTATTAGATTGTGAATATACTATTGTTTGCTATCCCGAGTTCCACAAAGTAATTTTATACTAGTTAGTACAATGTTTTGAAACCTTTTACATTTGTGGGGGAGAAAAAACACCTATAATGAAGAAGATGGAACAATTTATCGACATATCAACAGATTCAATCCAAAAATTTAAATTTAAGTGAGAACACCAAAATTTTAGGTTGCCAATTCTTGCAAAATGCGCAGAATTTCTCACATAGCTGTGAACATTTTAGTGCCATTCACAAAAATGTATTTAGTAAGTGAAAAATATTTCTCAACGCGAGTGGCTATAAAAACGAATTAAATGCGGAATATGAAATACTACTACACATTATTTCCAAAGGCCGACAGTTTGTGTAAAAATTGAGAATACTAAATATAATGCATGCGTGCACAGGTGACATTTGGATCAAAAATTAATATTATCAATGAATAAATAACATTAATTTTTTTAATAAGAAATAAAATTTTTAAAAGTCTTTTCCTATAACATCAAGAAAATATGTTTATCTATATACTTTAAATATTATTTTAAGATATATTCTTCTAAGAGTGTGGAATGGGATTCCCCGAAAACCAGTACCGAATTACTTATTAGGTGGAGTAGGGCCTATGGGTCCCAAAAATAAAAAAAAGAAAACCCCAAATATTTAGCTATTTTTTGCTGCAAGAATTAGTTTTTATTAAAAGTTCGAATAAATAATTATTTAGTTACATATTTTTTTAATTTGCTGATTATTTGTTATTTTATTTGTGCAATGAAATATATTGTTAAAATGTTGTGTAATAAGATTATTAGGCTACAGGGCCCCGAGAACTGGACTGCCTAGGGGGTCTCCATGTCGTTTTATCCAACACTGTGGAAAACATCTTACAGTTTTAAGGGTTCCAAGAGCCGAAAAAGTTTGACCACTGATCTTTGACCAGAAATAAGAACTCTTCCTTGGACAAGATTCACTGCTGTTTTATCCCCTCCCCCCTTGAAAAAGAAAAAAGAACTTCTCTACCAATTTTACGATTTTGCCCCCCCCCCCCCAGTCAGGGAGTGTCTCCTTTCGCTGAGGGGAGAATTTTGTTGAAAGGAGTACCGGAGAGATAAATTTATTGCCCATCTAGGGAATCTTTAGAAAAATATTTGTGCCAAAAATTTCGCAATAGCCAGCGCCATCTAGATGTTATGTAAGATGTTAAACAAAGGAAGTAATTCACCTTAGCAATTTAAATTTAAGATTACAGGGGAAAAAATTGTATTTTTACTACCCAAGTTAGTTGTATGTCTTCTTTAGAACTTTTGCTTTTTTGTCTGGATTTTGGCGAGAAAAAAATTAACTCATTTCCCACTCATGCAGAAATTATCTGCCAAAGTTAGTAATGATCCGAACTTTGATAGATTTTTAAAAAATATCAATTTTGCAGGATTCCTTCAGTGCCAGGTTTGAGGATTTTGAAGATGATAAAAAAAATACTGAACTTTTCACTAATCCTTTTTCGATTTTTCTTCAAGACATTAATTGTTACCCACCTCAGGTACAAATTGGAATTATTGACCTACAGCACCATATTACTCTAAAAAGCAAATATAAGGAAATTATTTTAACCGCAAGGGAGATACGAATTACATCCAGTTTTGGAAATTTGTGCCACCAAGCAACTTTCCAAATTTACATGATTTAGAGGTCAGATATTGTTGTAGATTTGGATCTACATATGTTTGAAAAGAAATGTTTTCTATTATGAACGCAATTAAATCAAAATATCACTCAAAATTAACTGATATGCACCGAAAACACCTAATTTAGTTAGCATCTTCAATAACTAATCCAAATATAGGTGATTTAGTAAAAAAACTACAAATTCAAAAGTCACATTAAGAAAGTACTGACAGCTAAATAATCCATTTAAAATTAAATGTTTCAAGTTGCTTATTTTTATTTCGTACCTAAGCTAACTGATTGATCCAGTAAAAATTTATCAACAATAAAATATAAGTTTCTACTTTTGTTTTATTTTTGTGTGTGTGTGTTACGCCATTTTTTTTACATCTTCACAAAATAGAACTTGCATTTAAAAATATGTTTTTGGTGTAAATAACCCATAATAAGTCTATAACTAACACTTTTTCACTTTTGTATATTTTTAGTTAGGTGGAAAAGTTGGAAGTGGCACGCGTAATTTTTTTTTATCAGATTGTGGCACGCTTTTCCAAAAGGTTGGCCACCCCTGCTCTAAATACTAGTTGCAGAGCTACATGGCAAGAGATATCTATGCTCTGTTTCAACTCAAGTTGGCAGCATTGGGAAGGGTACGATGACCGAATCACAGCCGCTGCCGGGTTACTGTAGGAGAAGAGAGTGACTAAACGAATAAATATCACCATATTTGGCGAGTAGGGGGGAAAAAATGCTTGTGAAAATTTTTTCATTAAAATTGTATATAAAAGCTGTTTTTTTTTGTTGTTTTTTTTGGAAAATAGTATATGCAACTTTTTTAATGGAGATATTTAAGGGCTTACGTTTCAATATGTTTAGAAAAATTGATGAATAAACTAGCAAAACTTTTCTCGAACAAAATCTCAATAGTTCTCAACATATTGATAGCAATGTTTTTTAAATGAAAAAATGCCGTTAAATTGTAATTCATGCTTTCATTAACTTGATTTTTTAAGTGACTTAGGCCACTTTCAAAATAAACGGCTCTTTTTTCTTTAATTTTTATTTATTACATCCGTTTATAAAATACAAATTTCTATCTTGTTTTTTAAGAATTTATCGCCTTTAAATCCGAATGAAATAATTATTCACATTTCATGTATAAATGCCGTTTATGTATGTTAACTTAAGAAAAACAGAAGCACAAATTTCAACATCATCATTTACTTCCTTCAGAACTTTGGTTAATGTAGGAATCTCATTTTTTCGAAAAAAGCTATGAATTTTTCGCCGAATGCACGCAATGTGAAGTCATATTTCACCAGCCTATTACGCTTGCCTACGGCACCGGGTCGTTTTTTACCAGGAGAACTTACAGCACCTAATGCCTTCTTTTCTTTCTTCATACGGAAAACAGATCTTTTCGAAACGCCAATCAGTTCATAAACATTTTTCACGATTTCTCTGATGGATTCTTGCGGGTTTTCTTCTCGAAGTCGAGAATTAAACATTCAATATGTTTTTCCGAGCTCCGCTTCGGATAGATTTTCCTCGCTTCGATGGTGTATACAGCGAGGTTGGTGACATTTCTATCTCAGACATGTTTAAAATGTCAACAACAAAAACAAAAAAACAAGAACAAAGATAGTAGCACGAGATATCAACATTGTATGTATGAACGATAGCAAAGACGCCAAGCGAATGGCGTTGATTTGGCGGGAATGCTTAGGTAACTCCGCCAAGGATGTAATCTTGAAAACCGGTTTTTAGCCAAGTGAAGTTTCATGAAATTGTTGTTTTTCAACTGTATTCGTTCACAGGTATTAAAGAATAAATGCTTTTAAGGTGTAATTAACTAAAATATATCCTTAAAATCACAATTTCGATAATACACGATACTTTTTAACAATTTTCTATGCATTTGCTTTAATTTAAATTCCAAAACAAGTTGGAACTATTTTTCAAGCGGATTGTTACATTTCCTACCCTTCCTAATGCTGCCAAGTTAAGGTGAAACAGAGTATAGTGAGCATTCCACAACTGCCCTGGATATCTCCAGAAACGTCTTCTCTAAGTATTGGAGTTGCCGCGGTAGCCAAGTAGTCTAGGCATCGGATCGTGGCTAGCATGTCAGGAGTTCGATCCCAGTACCACTGAAGACCCGCCGTGTAGGGAAGCGATGCACGTAAAATCTGTCGAGAGCTCAAACGTCCTCCCGTTGGTGTGACGTTAATATTCCCTCACCCTCACTAATTATTGGAGCTCAGTTTGAAACGCTCCAGTAACTGTCCCTGGGGTCGATTTTCGTAAAACTTATTTTTAATGGATCTCTACTAACAAAGAAACATGTTTATAAAATCTTAAAGTCGTAAGTCTTACAGTACAAAACGGGATATTTAGTATGTAACAACCTCGCAACATCACTTGGTGGTGCATTTTCGCAAAACTCGTTCGTTGCGGATCTCTATTCAACTAAAGAGTTTGTTCTGCAAAATCCCTTCCGGAATAATTATCTTTTCTCCCAAATATATAGAAAGAGAGAGATCAGCAGCCAAAGCTTTCATTAAGCAATTATCAACGAATATATTGCATCTGTTTTTATTTACAGCCACGGACGTCTTAATACTCTTTGAGGCCCTGGGACCAGAGAAATCTTAAAATTTTTTTGAGGCCCTGAACCCAGAGAGATCTTAAAATCTTTTGAGACCCTGGGCCCCTATGTAAAAGTAGGCCCTTTCTGAAATCTTTAAAAGTAGACAGTATATTACACCCATCGTCAAATACTCGTTCAAATGGTAATTAGAAACAAATAAATGTGCGCGATTCACAAATATGAAAAACCTAGGCACAAACCGTCTCGATCGATGACCGCATTTCAACTAAATAAGTCGAATAATTGTTCATGGTATTAAGCCTAGGCCTAGACATGTACTACGGACATCACACAGTAATACAATCTTACCACTTTTGCCAGTTGACATGCAGTTTGAAATTCCCTGTTTCTCGAAGAATACGTACGGGAATAATATTTGCCCATCAAAATTATCCGGATCAGGACCTTATTCAGACAGATTCGAGAGCAAAACGAGCCCCCCCCCCCTTGAGGGCGAGGCCCGGGTCCAGTTGGCCCATGCCTTAAGACGTACCTGTTCACAGCAGTTTGTTATAAAAATGACAAATGTTTGTATTCAAAAGATGCTTATTTTTCTTCTTTTAAACAAAAATGTGTTAAATAATTCTAGATTCATACTTCAAAATAGGTTTTTTTATTTTTACAAAGGAGAATATTCTCACAAATAAATGAATATACTGATTTCAATTGGCGTAACGGAGAATATTAGCCCCTCCCCCTTGCAAAGTCAGGTTTCGAGCTCCAAGCCAGATCTTAGAAAAGGTACGTACTTAGCGACAGTCAGGCTTTGGAAGCCCTAGAACCATTTTCTCTCCCAGGATGTGGGGATTGAGGGGAAACTGGACTGATAATACACCACTAGATACACCACTGGACTGATAATTTACAAAACACATTTGAAAGCAATATGAAGGGGATTGGTGACGGGCTTCTCAATTTTGAATCTTAGTCAAGGGATGAAGACACCTGAGCACGCACCTCATTCCCTAAACTTCGATATCAAGTCATCGTGAGGACTTTCGAGCCACAACAGACTTAACATGCTCTTAGTTTCTAGATGAAACGATTTAAATTTAAAAATAAAATTCAATACCGTTGCGTTTTGGTGCTAATTTTATAAATTCGTCTGAAATCAACCAATTAGCCAACATGCTCCAAACAAAGTCAGATCTTTATTTTAAAAATTTGATGCGTCAAATAGAGAAAAATCGAAATTTTACAACGTTTCGCTTAAGAGCTAGCAAAAGAAATGCACCAAAACTGCTTCAACAATGATGTTTCTTTTTTCTTTTTTTTTAAATATAATTTTTGTTTTGAGAAACCCTTTTTGAGGTGCACACGGTCCTCATTCATAGTTTCAGGGTATCGAATTTTGGAAGTTCGCGATTTTCTGTTTTTTGTGTAATATTGCATATTTTTCCCAACTCTTTTCTTTTAATTGGTAGATCAGAGGTGAGAGCTTTTTATCTTCCGAAGTCTCATTTTAATAAGGCACTATCAAGGAGGCCGCCTTCATTTTTATTTATTTATTTAGCCTAAAACATAAACAAATATATTTAGATCTTTAATTTTTTTAAAAAAAAATTAAGACGAACATTCGATTCAATTGCATTGAGGGTTGAATACCCTAACTCTTCGTGGGGCGCACCTCTTAACGAAACAGAATCAGGCGCACTCGGCCTGAGAGGCCCCTGACACCCTTATCTAAACACCCGCAGAGCCGCCTTGGGTAAGGTTTAAGGAAAGCAAATACACCACATTATTCGAAAACTAACCAGATTTCGGAACAAAATAAATCTGTAAGTAAAAAAAAAAATTACTAAAAATTGACACAAAATGCTTTTGCTAGACTCTCCGGTCTGCTGCGCCAGACGAAGGGCTAAAGGAGTACTACTATTACACAAAGTCTCGTCCCCAAATAAATTTCCCATGTCGTGCTTTCCCCTTGTATAAGTACCACTTCAAATAATTCAATTTATTAGAAAATAAAGAAATACAACATAAAAATATACTCGTATCTTAGCAACAATATAAAATATAATGGAAGAATGGAATCGATGGAAAATTGCGCAATTTGAAGGGAATCGGATTTCAAGCTCAAATTAATATAAACATTAAATAAAGACAAATAGAAATTGTTAAATTGAATATGGGTGGCAACCAGTGGCGTAACGTACACCCCCGCATCGCGAAGGGCCCAGGGTTCTAGGGGGCCCAAAGCCTAAATGCCGACAAGTTCCTATACTATGTAAAATCCAACCTGAGGGGCCCAAAACCTGACTTTGCAGGGGGCCCAAATGTTCTCAATTACGCCACTGGTGGCAGCAAATAAGACAATGACAATTCTAAGACAACTAGCACAGTACAAGTTGACAAACGCGCGACAAATTAGAATAGTCTTTTTGCGATTACACTGAGAAAATAGCTTTGGTGTAAAAATGAGGTAATTGTTATGTACGGTAGCGTTGCCATTTTACACTAGTTCCGTGTTCTACAGGATGAAGCAGATGAAAGTGACCCGGAGAACAGAGTTCCAAGTTACAAAGAAGATAATTCAATAAGTTGCTTATAGCAGATGTTGAAAATGACCATTATTCATCTCTTGGTACCTTTGGGCCCTGGTTAGCAAGTTGCGGAATTCAGATCGAAACTGGACTGCTGGAATCGCTGCAATCTTATCAGAAATGTTCTGCTACAGTTTTTGAAGATTTTGAGGGCTGTTGCGATACGCCTTAGACTTGACGATTCCCCACAAAAAGGAATAGCACACTGTCAGATCAAGTGACCTACGTGGCCAGCTAGGGCTGAAATCAGATTGACCACTGCTAACAACTCTGTCAGGAGTGAACATTATTTAAATGTGATCTACAGTTGGCGAAAAATTTAATATGTTCTCCACTCACATATTTTTTTTATAAAGACTTCTCCATTACATTACAATATAAAACAACACAAAAGGTTCCAGTAATTTTATTTTAATTTTAGCATGCAATCACTATAATTTTAAACCTTAAACTTTTCATCTTTTAAAATAACAAGCCAAGCTCTACCTTTTAATGCTCAACTCCCAATTTTGAAGAAAGGGTTGAACACCTCTTCGGAGATCAAAGGTTCCATTGACCATTCTCTCTACAACGTTTTTATAGTTAGTGAGATGTGTGGAAGTGAATCCGAGAATAGACACGCGGTGCTACGGTTCGTAGCCATGTAACATAACCACTAGACAAAAGCGAACACTTCTATCCGGTGGCTGTTACTGGTTTATGTAAATACCGCAACAAATGTATGGACAGTTGTAAAATCCTGTTGGAAGTAATTTTGGTATTTTCATCTTCAGCTAATGCCACAAATGGTCACTGATCAATTCACACACTGACACAGCACGCAATAAGATCTGAACCGGTTTCGATCCCTAAGTGTGAGCGTTACATTCACGTCCAAACGTATCCATTCGTCCAGGCCACTTTGATTTGCTCCATCCTGAAAATATGAAATGTACAAATGCTTATGATAACTGGGATTTTTATTTAATTCTACAAATTTTCAAACTGTTGTTTCTAAATTTGTGAATATCAATTAATGCAATATCTGGCTTCTATGTAGGACGCGCAAGACATTCATGGAGGACATACGTTTCCCACTTTTGGTATAGTATAAATTATTCAATGCGAAAATTTTAAATTGAAAAAACACTGAATCAACAAAACAAATCACGGATTTCTGATTTTAAATTGTTCTAGAGCAACTGGTAAATTCTTTAATTTGAGCGTAATAACATTCATTCCCTTGTTAAAACATTTTATTGACGTTTTTCATATCAATAAAATATAAATATATTTTTTTTAAAATATCAAACATAAAGTTGTGAAGAAAAATATTTTCAGATTTCATTCTGCTCTCATCATTAAAATCAACCACATCTGTGTTGCTTCTATACTCTGTTTCACCTCAAAATGGCAGCATTAGGAAGGGTACGATGACCGAATCACAGCCGCTGTCGGGTTACTCTAAGAGCAGAGTGTGACTAAACGAATAAATATCACCATATTTGGCGAGTGGGGAAAAAATGCTTGTGGAAAAATTTTTTCATTAAAATTGTAGGAGCTGTTTTTTTTTTTTTTGAAAATAGTATATGCCACTTTTTTAATGGAGATATTTAATGGCCAAACTTTTCAATATGTTTAGAAATATTGATGAATAAACTAGCAAAACTTATCTCGAACAAAATCTCAATAGTTCTTAACATATTGAAGGCAATGTTTTTTTAATGAAAAAATACTGTTAAATTGTAATTCATGCTTTCATTAACTTTATTTTTTAAGTGACTTAGGGCCCTTTCAAAATAAATGGCTCATTTTTCTTTAATTTTTATTTATTACATCCGTTTATAAAATATAAATTTCTATCTTGTTTTTTAAGAATTGATCGCCTTTTCTCGGTTATTACTATTTTAAATCCGTTTGTAATAATTATTCACATCCATGTATAAATGCCGTTTATGTATGTTAACTTAAAATAAACAGAAGCACAAATTTCAGCAACATCATTTACTTCCTTCAGAAATTTGGTTAATGTAGGAATCTCATTTTTTCGAAACAAGCCATGAATATTTCGCCGAATGCATGCAATGTGAAGTCGTCATATTTCACCAGCCTATTACGCTTGCCTACGATACCGGGTCGTTTTTTTACCAGGAGAATTTACAGCACTTAATGCCTTCTTTTCTTTCTTCATACGTAAAACCGTTCTTTTCGAAACGCCAATCAGTTCAGAAACCTTTTTCACGATTTTTCTGATGGATTCTTGCGGGTTTTCTTCTCGAAGTCAATATATTTTTCCGAGCTCCGCTTCGGATAGATTTTCCTCGCTTCGATGGTGTATACAGCGAGGTTGGTGACATTTTATCTGACATGTTCAAAATGTCAAAAAAAAAAAAAAAAAAAAAAAAAAACAAGAACAAAGATAGTTGTATGAAATATCAAAATAGTACGTATGAACGATAGCAAAGACGCAACGGTAATGGCGCTGATTTGGCGGGAATGCTTAGGTAACTCCGCCAAGGATGTAATCTTGAAAACCGGTTTTTAGCCAAGTGAAGTTTCATCAAATTGTTGTTTTTTAACTGTATTCGTTCACAGGTATTAAGGAATAAATGCTTTTAAGATGTGATTAACTTAAAATATATCTTTAAAATCACAATTTCGATAATACACGATACTTTTTAACAATTTACTATGCATTTGCTTTCATTTAAATTCCAAAACAAGTTGGAACTATTTTTCAAGCGGATTGTTACATTTCCTACCCTTCCTAATGCTGCCAACTTGAGGTGAAACAGAGTAAATGTTTTTTGAGGCTTATGTACGCTAGTGTAGTACGACATCATATCCTATAGTTGCTAAATTTAGAAGCTCAATTTTATGTATACGAAAAATGCCACCAAATTCGACAGGTATGCAAGTGTTACTAAGTACAAATATTGGTGTGAATTTTTTCTCTGAAATTTCAAGCTAAACAATAGTTAATAGAATTTTTATGAGAATATACATCAAATATCTCTAGCCTTTTCAAAAAGTAAGTACAAAAATGAATTGCCGCAATTCACATTAATAAAATATTTGTTACATTTTATACCAAATTGCATGGATATTTATTGTTGAAAGAATATAATTAATGCCTTTACTTACCAAATAAGCCTTTCACTAAAACTTTTACACTTCTGAAGAAACTTTTCGATTGTTATTGCCAATAAATTCTTTCCTGAATATTATTCGAACACTCCTTAGTACATTGGCGCAGTACATAGCCAGTCGTGCTCTAACCTCCAATATGGACCTTTTGAGTGACACAGTGATAGTTAAACTACTGATCCTTTAGGAAAGATTTCACTTCAAAAAATAAAAATTTATTGCCAAAATGAGAATAAGTACTTGGAATTTTAAAGCATGTAAACTACCGGTTGCAAACGAAGAACTTCAAATAAGACAGCTCCTCGGATCAGCAGGCTGGACGGGGCAAAGGCTAGCCAATCAATCGGGAAGTAGTCAAGAAACTGAGAGATTCAAATACTTTCCGAAGTAGAATAAATTTGATTGATAGTAATGTACACACACACATATACACTTCAAATTAATCGTTATGACTGTTTCCGCACATGTTTATTTATATTACGGCAACAAAATTTATGAAACGAAAAAAGAAAACAGTGTTTTGATTATTTAGTTGAACAGAAAAAGAAAACACGTTTATTCTATTTAGGTTTTTAATTTATCACCAAACCTAAAAAAAAAAAAAATACATTTAGCTTTTTGAACGAGCTTCTGTCATCACAACATTCTGGAACACATAAATAAATCCTGCAATAAGCATTTTACTTTCGCAACATATTTTTTTTCTTTTGAAGCATAAAAGTATTATATTATTTACAATCTTTTTTTAAAATTATTGTTTGAATAAAAAATGAAATTTCATTCCTGTAGAATATTAATATCAAATATTTAAAATACTGCTCATGAGCACATTTCACGATTTTTAATTTTCATTTATTTAAATTTAATAAATTTCCTACTTGGCTCGAAATACCAAAAATTGCATAGTTTTTTACAGGTAGTTTCTCATAAAAAATAAAATCATAATTACTTATTTTTTTCTTATTCTAGGAATTTTTTAAAATTCTTTATTTGGAAATAATTGTAGCAATTTCGCAACAATTTAAAACCAATAAATTCATTTATTTTTTCATCTTAATCACTAATACAAGCTCTAATGAGTTATTTTTTGTTAAGTTTTTTCGAAAACTTTTTATTTCATACAGTGGCGTAACGGAAAATAATTGGACCCCCTCCCCCGCAAGGTCAGGTCTTGGGCCTCAAGCCAGATCTTATATCCGGCAAAGTATCAAATCCGGCATTCTATAGAATGCCCAGGCCTTCTATGCAATGCCTAAATCTAGTCGGCAATGTATGAAATGATTCCTATTTCACACATTGCCTAGACATTGTATAGAATGCCTAATGAGAAACCGGCAAAGTATGAAATACATCTCAGATTCATTTCTAATATTGTCAATAGGCAAAACATAAAACTTTTAACGCGTGTCTCAGTCTCAGAATCTGTTAGTTGTACATTGAGTATTTTGACATTTCCGAGCAATCAGCAATTATACTTAAACTTATTCAACAAAAAATTGGATTTTTCCTGTGCTACCTGAAAATGGAGGAGCAAGCTATAGTGTTAGAGAAGGAGCGATGGTCTATAACAGGGGTCGGCAACCTATGTCAAGTGGCACTTAGCACTACTCAACAAATTCGTAAATTTTTGAATTGTTTCAAAAATGCTCTACTGTGTGGTTCGCTGAATCATATTGGTAGATTGGTTTGACACGCAACAACTAAAAGGTTGCCGACCCATGGTCCATAGACAAGAAACAACTATTCAACGGTTAGTTGCCTAAAATTCAAGTTGATGCTCCAAAAAAAAAAGTTTTTTTAACTGATATAAAAAATGCTAAAATGACTACTAAGAAGGTACCCAGGGACTATTGGTTGCTGAATAGCTATGACGTGATGTTTGCGGAAATTAAAAGTGAACTCATTTAAACTGTTAAAGAAGGCGTCAGTGCCATAAAACGGTGGTCCCCAACCCTTGGTCCGTGGATCAAAGGGTATCAGGCCACTCAAGGAGCATTAAATTATTTCCATTATATTTACTGGGGTGTAATTTTTTGTGTTTGTACGACTTTCCATGGAAATCACTTTATATTTTGTGTAAAATAATTTTATAATTATTTTTTGGTGCAACTGAATTTTACGCTGAAAGCATGTTTAAATGCAAAAAAAATTATAAAATCAAAATACTTTAAAATATAAATAATCAACGTCCCACCGTCATCGGGCCAGCGTAAAATTATCAAACATTGACCGGTCTGGAAGTAAAAACTGTTGGGAAGAACTACTATACAGTATTACGTCACGGATTCTTTATTCCCCCAATGGGGCTGCAGATTGGTATTTTTACCCTTTTCAGACCTAGTACATTCCCCAGGGGTTGGTATCCCTTTTTAGTACGGCACCATGTAGGCGATACCATTTGCCACCGGTAATTTTGAACCCAGTTTGACGATGCGAACTTGTTCTAGGAATTTAATTTGCCAAGAGCAAAACTAAATTCCAGATTCTGGGGATGTGATAGGATTCTGGAAGAACTTTCAACCAAATACAAAAATGTTACACGTTATGATATTGAACTGTACATCCACCTACGTGAAACTTGCCACAAAAAACAGAAAATTATTAAAAAAAAAGGTATTGAATGCCAATATATTGGCACTTGGAATGAGTGAGAAATAGGATGGTTTCTATCAACTTGGAACTTCTAAAGGAATTTCAAAAATAATAGTTGCGAAATCACGATTTAACAATAATTTTTTTAATGGCAGTTTCATTATTTTGTCAGAATAACATTTGTACTTTTAGGAATGTAAGTCATTGATATAATATCCTTATCATGACCTTTTTTCATACTTTGCCTAAATAGCTTTAGGCATTCTATACAATGCCGGACGTTTTTAGCAAAGTATGAAATAGGAGATTTATTACAAACTTTGCCTAGGCAAACTTTGCCTATAGAATGCTGGCATTTCATACTTTGCGGTAACATATATCTATATATATATATATATATATATATATATACTTGCTAGAAAAAGTCTGCGTTTGTCTACTTCTGCATACAAAACAACGAAAAAAAATTTAAAAACCAGAATTTCGAATTTTTTTTAAAAAATATATTTTATTTAGTTCATTCCAAGTATTGAGAATACATTCGGTGTTTTTTTTTCATAGCTTTAAAAATAAAAACAGGTTTGTAGCGATACCAACAATAATCAAGTAGAAAAAGTCTGCGTTCACTGTTTTAGTAGTAACTATACAAATTACTTAAAATGGATAATGAGCTATTTAATAGCTGCAGTGGTGTAACGGAAAATAAAAAGCCCCTCCCCTCGCAAGGTCAGGTTTTGGGTCCCAAGCCAGATCTTACAAAGGATTACAAAATCAAACATAATGTGCCTATACACATCACCTAAAAATATTTAAACATTAAACTTATAACTGAATACAAAATCAACCCGAGTCTGAATAAACGATGTAAATAACCTTTAACATTAGAGAGTATTTATGGTAAAAATGGAAAAACTCTAACCGGTAACTTAAATAAAAACTATACATTAAGAAAGACACGAAAACTGTAAAACAATTTTCGTTTTCAAATTCTTGCGAAAGAAAAAAGATATCACTTACCTTATTCTTTACGACTCCTTTTCTTTAGATAGAGTATCCTTCTTAACTGAAGTGTCCGAAATTGTGTTTTTTTCTTGTGAATTAACTTTCATTTCCATGATTTGTTAATCAGGTTCACTAGCATAACAATGACTAGTACTTGCACAAGATTAAGATTACTTGCAGATATTAAAATTTTATCCATTTTGGCCATTTGCATTATTATACTCCTTTTCCTTTCGAATTTTTCGTATTTGAGAAACATTCAGAGTTTTTTTAACTCCACTCATTTAGGCTCGCGTTTCTTCTAGTCTTGTTGACAAAATACCGTTTTTTTAACCAGAATATTGAATTCCGATAAAAAATAATAATAATGAAAGCGAGAAGAGAGAGATGGAAATGTTTAAAAAGAAAAGTAACACACCCTAAATTTAAGTGCATTGAATAAAAAAATACAGATGTCTGTTCTATATAAAAGCAATTTTGTGAAACGTTTCTCATTATGCTTTATTTGATTGAAAATACTCATAAATCTGAACAAATTATTATTTAAATGCTCTGTAAGGTTTTCCAAGTATTGTAATACTATTTCACAAGAAAAAAGCATAACAAATGTACGTTATTTACGACTTCGCTAAATGAAAATGAAATACATGAGGGGGAGGGGGAACTAAATTTGCCAATAAGTTACTCTTCTACTTCGGTAGAAAGTAAATCACACACATGTCTTTTTCTCTCTCTCTCTATAGCTAACGTAAAGTATACTATAATAAAAACAGTGATGAATTTCTTCTTCCTAGCATTATATCCCCCATTCTCCATTTGACTTTTATTTTATTGATTAGTAATTTAGGTTTAAAAAGAAAACCTGCTAAAGAAAAGTATCTCTCGTCGCGAGGATTACAGCGAATAAAAAAAATGTTTTTTGATTTGATTATTGGATCAAATATATCTAATGAGAGTATAAAAATTTTGATTTTGAATGACTTTATATCGCTTAAAAATTCGAATTCAAAATTGTGAAGCGAATTTTGAGAAAATCAACGTCAATGGCGTCAGGCTTTGGGTAGCGGGAGTGTACGTTACGCCACTGATTTCATATATCATCAGTGGCATAACGGAAAATAATTGCCCCCCCCCCGCAATGTCAGGTCTTGGGCCCCAAGCCAATATATATTTTTTATACTTGCTAGGAAAAGTCTACGTTCATCTACTACTGCGTACATATACAACGAAAAAAAAATTTAAAAACCAGAATTTGAAAATTTTTTAAAAATATTTTATTTAGTTCATTTCAAGTATTGAGAAGAACAAAAGTAAACTCGTCCCCCCCCCCATAGATATTAAAATAAAAACAGGTTTATAGCGATATCAACAATAATCAAGTAGAAAAGGTCTGTGTTCACTGTTTTAGTAGTAATTATAAAAATTATTTAAAAAGGATAATGAGCTATTTAATAGCTGCAGTGGCGTAACGGAAAATAATAAGGCCCACCCCCTCGCAAGGTCAGGTCTTACAAAGGATTACAAAATCAAACATAACGTACCGATACACATCACCTAAAAATATTTAAACATTAAACTTATAACTGAATACAAAATCACCCAGTCTGAATAAACGTAAATAACCTTTCACATTAGAGAGTATTTATGGTATTTATTAAAATGGAAAATCTCTCTAACAACAGTCGAAAGATAACCTGGTAACTTAAATAAAAACTATACATTAAGAAAGACACGAAAACAGTAAAATAATTTTCGTTTTCAAATTCTTGCGAAAGAAAAAAGATATCGCTTACCTTATTCTTGACGACTTCTTTTCTTTAGATAGAGTATCCTTATGAAGTGTCGGAAATTGTGTTTTTTCTAGTGAATTAATTTTCATTTCCATGATTTGTTAATCAGGTTCACTAGCATTACCATTAATAGTACTTGCACAAGATTATGCACTTGCAGATATTAAAAATTGACCCAATTTTGCACATTTACTATTTATATTATACTCCTTTTCCTTTCGAATTTTTCGTTTTTGAGAAACATTCAAAGTTTTTTTTAACTCCACTCATTTTAGTGCCGCGTTTCTTCTTGTCCAATTGACAAAATACCATTTTTTGAACCAGAATATTAAATTCTGATAAAAGAATACAGTTCTAATTATGAAAGCGAGAAGTGAGATGGAAATGTTTTTATCGTTAACGGACACACCCTAAATTTAAATGCATTGAATATAAAAATAGAGATGCCTGCTCTATATGAAAGCGATTTTGTGAAACGTTTCTTATTATACTTTATTTGATTGAATACTCATAAATCTGACCAAATTATTATTTAAATGCTCTCTATGGTTTTCCAAGTATCGTAATACTATTTCACGTGAAAAAAGCATAACAAATGTACGTTATTTACGACTTCTCTAAAAGAAAATGCTCTACTGGAATAGTGATGATTTATTTCCTAGCATTATATCCCCGATTCTCCATCTGACTTTTATTTTATCTGCTAGTAATTTGGATTTGAAAAAACACCACTAAAGAAAAGTATCTCTCGTCGCTGAGATTACAGTACATCGAACAAAATGTTTTTAGGGCGTTTTTCACGTAGTGTAAAAAAAGCGCTATTAGGACGCAAATTTCGTCTTCGTTCCATATTTTGTCGTACCTTTTTCTCAGCCAATAAGCAACCAATTGACCTCGGGTTTTCGGCATTTGGTCGCATTTGTGCCCTAAATGAGCCGAATCATATTTAAATTTAATAATTAAAAACTTTTTTTAAATTTTTTTATTTATTTTATTTTTTTTAAGTATAGTACCACTTTCTGTAAGTAAAAAGTTCATTAGCTGCATTATTGTAAAATACAACATGGGAAAAACGCGCTAAAATTACTTGGCCATGCCAATGATTGATATCTTGTTTGATTTGGTTATTGGATCAAAGATATCTAATGAGAGCATTAAAATTTTGATTTTGAATGACGTTAGATCGCCAATTGGAAAATCGCTTAAAAGTTGGATTTGAAAAAAATTGAAAGCGAATTTTGAGAAAATCTACATGAAGGGCGCCAGTCAGGCTTTGGGCCTCCTAGAAGCCTTGGGCCCTCCGCAGTGTGGAGGTTGCATGGGTGTACGTTACGCCACTGTATATCATAACAGTTGAGATCAATTTTAATATTTTCACATGATTTCTGTTTCTATAACATTTGAATTTCTGAAATATAAGATGATTTTTAAATTTTAAATGGCCAGTTTTAATACATTTATTGGATGATTGCTCTCTTGAAATGGATATTTTTATACGTAATCAGATTCATCCCCATTAGGGTTGTGGCAACCGTTGTATCAATGATACAGGGCCCTTAAGCTACAGGAGCCCCACATGTGTGCGTAAAAAGTCGTAAGGGGTTGCTACAAATGCCTCCAAAGAATTTTGATACAGGGACCATTCAGAACTAGCTACGCCCCTGATCCCCATTAATTTTTTATGGGAGCAAAAATCAGTTTACCTACTAAACCAACTTTAAAAAATTTGTTTGACTCTAGGAATAAATGTTTCACAATTTTTTCTTTTGAAAATGCACGGATTTTTCAATTTTTAAAAAATTATTTTTATTTGATGTATATAAATAAATGCAAAGCCCAGTGGCGTTGAGTAGTAGCGTATTGCACTTCTACGCCACAGGTCCGGGACTCAAACCCCGGGCTGGGCTAGATCGACTCAGCCTTTCATCCCTTCAGTGGGTTGATAAATGAGTACCAATCTTGCTTAAGAACTAAACACTGGGAGTTTCGCATCAGATTGACCACCTGACCGGAACATCCGCTCATGCACTTGTGCCCAGGGTCACGAAAACTGAGATGGGCACACTAGGCCTTGACCCTCACGGGTGGTTGAGCCACTGACTTTAGTTTATATAAATAAATGCATGGTCAAACATAGCCAACAAAATTTATGTGTGATGGCCTTAACATCCCAACTAAGAGACCAGCAACTGGGCCCGTTGTGAGGTATATGACATGTTTGACATTTTTCTAAACTTTAATTCAAGGTTGATCTCAATTCCTGACAAAAAAATTATCTCCAGAGGTATTCGAAGCATTCTTAAACTGATCTGTCACCATTGCCAGGGACGTCTTAAGGTTTCTTGAGGCCTGGGCCCTACGCAAAAATAGACCCTGGGGCTCTACACAAGTGTTGGGCCCACCTATGATCCTTAAAAGTAGACAATATATAGCATAAGTTGTCAAAAACTCGTATGAACAATAGCACGAAACAAGCAAATGTGCATGACTTACAATCATACAAACCGGCTGTGCCGGCTGCCACCTTTGGACAATTAATAATTATGGTGTATAGTGATAGGTCTAGGTCATAGGTTATCAACGTGGGCGATAACGCCCCCTTGTGGGCATTTGAAGCTTTCAGAGGGCGGTAAAAGACCCAGAGAAAATTAGGAGGCGTTGAGATGACACAGAGGAGCTTGGGCAGATTAACCAAGTATAGTCTAAAAAAGAGTAAAAAACATGCTGATTATGGACGAACACAAGTAAACTTTAATACTGTTTACCTTATGTTGATAGTATATATTTAAATCCTTTCTATATCACATGTAAAAAAAATTGGGGCTTTAGAAAAAAATTAAATTAAAAAATATATTCTATTAGTAATAGAATATTTTTTAAAATTTAACTTTTGTTGTCAACCATGTATCACACTCTTATTTCTCTAGAGTGGGAGGGAGCGGTATTGAAATATTCTCTAGAAAAGGGGCCACCAGTTCAAAAAAGGTTGGGGACCTATAGTGTAAGCCTATACATGGACGACCATCATATCCGAAATTCCCAGTTTTTTAGGAGAATACAACCGGAAATAACACTGGACCGTTGAAATTACTCGAATCGTGATCTTATAAGGTTGAATCGAGAACCAGACGAGGGCCCCATTGTGTCCGAGGCCCTGGGCCAGGGCTCAGTTGGCCCATGCCTTAAAACATCACAGACCATTGCAGATATTATTTCTACCGTAGCCGCCATGTTTAAATGCCAATAGCCAAAATTATTCTTTTAACTTTTTATAATTAATAGTAAATATTGTATCATTTAGAAACTTGGCCAAAATTTATTCCATTCATAAATTTAAAAGTGAAAAGAGGGAGATAGAGAGATCTAGTTAAGTCAAATATGTCAATATCATATTTTACGTCGTTGTGGAAGCGTGTGGCCGTCGTTCTTAGCGGATCTCCGTAAAACAAAAGAAACATACCTGCCAAATTTCAAGTCAATAGGTCTAATAGTTTAAGGTATCTCATGAATCACTTTTCTCCTTTGTATTCATGTATTTATATGTGATGTATCAATTTTTGTGCTTTCTTTTGTACCATTCATTTTTCAAAATAAATCATAAATACCAGAAAGCGGTTCTCATTATTCACTGCACGTACTTAAAATCATGATAATTACCCCTTTTAGCGTATTTAATTTTATGCTTAAATATACTTTATGTGGATATTTTAGTGGTTTATATATGAAGTCCAGTGGCTGAGTGGTCCATCGAGCTTCCACAACACATTGCTGAGGTCCAAACCTCCGGCTGGGCAAGGTCGACTCAGTCTTTCATTCCTTCAGTGGGTCGATAAATGAGTACCATACCAAGCTTGCTTGGGAACTAAACATTGGGGTTTTCGTGTCAGATTGACTCCCTGACCGGAACATCTGCTCATACATCTCAGTGCCCAAGGTCATGCAAACTGAGATGGGCACAGTAGGCCTTGGCCCTCATGGGCTGTTGCGCTCCTGAATATTGCTTTCTTTAAATTAAATAAACAAAACTTAACAAATGGTAAACATATTTTACATTTCAAATATTTTAACACTATATGGGGACTTAATATTCAGGTTAGTTTACAAAAATTTTCAGTATTATTTTTATACAAATAATGTACTTATATAAATCAGAATTTTGTGAAAATTCGGATATTAATCTTAATAAAAAGAGGTAGCAACCAGTGGCACCCCCGCAACACCCCCGCAATGGGGGGGGGCTGGATTCTAGGGGGCCCAAAGTCTATGTTATGGTTTTCCCCCAAGTTATTCCTTCGTAAGTTCTGACTTGGGGTCCAAAACCTGACTGTGAAGAAGGGCCCTGATATTCTCAGTTACGCCACTGGTGGCAACAGTAGCCGAGTGGTCATAGCCACAAACTCAAAGCCGGTGGCGCGGAGTGGTCATGGCCATAAACTCAAAGCCGGCGGGGCCGAGTGGTCATGGTCACAAACTCAAAGCTGGTGGGGCCGAGTCCTAAGTTTCACTGGTGCCGCTGAAGACTCGTCATGCACATGGAATGATTCAGGTTTATCAAGGCTGGAAGTCATCATATTGGGATGCTGTGGAAGCTTGGAGTGTGAGCTGCTAGCTCAGGTCATGCCCTCGTCGTATGATCGAGGTTCCAATTCATTAGGTCTATCCCAAACAGTCCGGGTGTAGCTTCGAAGCATGACATTATTAAAAATCGAATCAAATCATATTGGTAAATAGCCATTCTTAAAAACAGCCAGCGCTACATCTCCGAGGTGTTGGAGCCAGTTGTCCTTCCTTACCTTCAGGGCTTGGCCACAGACATATTTCAACAGGATAATGCGTGACCACACGTGGCACGCATTGTCCAAAGGTTCTTCGTCAATCACCAGTTTGAATTGCTTCAGTGGCCGGCTCACTCTCCGGATCTTTCGCCGATAGAAAACATGTGGTCCATGGTTGCTCAACGATTGACCCAGATTACACCCCTAGCTGTCACACCAGATCAACTTTGGCAACGTGTGGAAGCTGCTTGGTCTGCTGTACCCCAAGAACACACCCAAAGTCTCTTTGAATCAATGCCGAGGCGTGTGGCAGCGGTGATCTCCAACAATGGCAGCTACTCTGGCTACTGATTCTGGCAGGAACCACACTTCACAGAAGTCTATAAATTTAATCATTTGATACTTTGTCAACATGTTATCTACAAAATAAATTTTGTTGTGCTATCTCTTGTCTTTCTTGGTGTTGCATTTACGGTGGCCAGCAGTGTAATTCTACTAAATGCTTCAATTCACTAGAATTATCAAGGCCACGTCTCTTAGTTTCATTATATATCATATTAGCTAAAATTTTTCATTAGCGGAAATTGTCCAGAGACCCTGAAAATTTTTCTTAAAACTTTTTTCAGGATTAAATCATTAAAAAAAAAAAAAAGGAACAGTATTTAAAATTTTCAATCTTGGGAATTGAGTTACTATTTACTGTACATAAGATTATTATTATTATTTATTACAATATTGAAGAATATATAGTTTTAAAAATAATTAAGTTACCTATTCTAAAATAGTTTACATTATCATCTTTCTTTAAATGTAGCTCAAAATAGTACTTGTTTTTATAAAGTATTAAAAATTGCATAGCAAAAATTAAATTTCTAAAATTGACATCCTTTTTTTCAATTGTATTTTTAAAAGTTTACAAAAGATATACCAACCTGCATACTATTAGAGATATGACAAGCTCAAAGATATTCAAATTTCACATATCTTAGAATTGCTAATTCTTTTTCTAATTTCTTTGTGAGTAATTTCATTAGAGATGTTTCAAGAAGCAAAAATTACATATTCTTAAATCTTACACAAAGTTATTTGAAATTTGGCAAACCTCTACGATATGCATTTCATGCTTATATTAATGTACTCTGCTGTCGTTTGCCATTGCTCAATTTTAAAAAGGACCCGAATACAATAAATCTGGTGGGTGAGAGAGGGACACATCTTTTCTCAACATAATTAATTGAATAACACACAATACCTAGAAAACATCTTGTAAAAAACCAGTGAAACTTTTGCAAGTACTGTAGAAGCGCGTGAGTGTTCATAACGTCACACTATAAAGGAGCACGAGGATTATTGACGATGGTCCTCGTAGTTCAAATTCAAGGTCAAGTGACGTAGACGATGCTTGACTTGGCACCCTTTTCCTGAACTTCCACAGCACGCAAAGAGAGGGCTTTGAGCCATTACAGATTTAATGTGCATTAGCGCCTCTACACGGTGGGTCTTCAGTGGCACTAAGGCTTGAAATCATAACACGCCGGCCACAAGTTCGCGACCTTTAACACTGAGCTACCACGACCACTGTAGATATGAACAGAAAATATGGATAAAGGAGATGCTTTAGAGTTTTGTGTATTGATAATTTGAAAGATTCCATGTTCCGTTATTCTGATATTTGATGAAATATTTGAGTATATTTAGATTCCAAAATTTGGCTGGCGTATTTAACTATATATTACTTTGCTTTGGGGTTTTTTTTAAAAAAAAGATTCGGTTTTATTTGGTTTCTACTAGCTGTTACCCGCCCGCTTCGCTGGGAATTTCATGATGTTTTATAAATTTTTACTGCTTATATATATGTATAAATTATTGATATCTAAGTCCTGCATAAAGAATTCGATTGCATTAAAAATATACTTATACCTGTAACTGTCGCCTGTTGATAAAAAAAGGGGCAGAACTCATCTAATTTGTGTTTTTTTAAAAATCTCTAAAATTGAAGCATAGAATGATGTTTGCTCTTTCGTAACTCAAAAACCAAGTGGATTCCCACAAAACCAATTTTCGGTGGATCTCTACTCCGTAAATTGAACATGCAAGCCAAATTTCAAGTCTAAATCTAATAGAAAAAAAAACAAAAGTTTTACTATCAATATCCCCGTAATCCCGTTGAGAGCCGTTTTCCAAAATTACCGCTCTTAGCGGATTTCAATTCAACAAAAGAAAAATGCAAACCAAATTTCATTATTATAGTCCTTGTAGCTCGAAAAAAGTAATTTTTTTTGTCAATACGTCCCAGTAACCCCCTGCACCCCCCCAGAACTTGATTTGCTTAAAATACATTCTTAGTGGATCCCTATTCAACAAAAGAAACATGCTTAACAAATTTCAAGTATATGGGTCTAACAATTAAAAACATGAATTTTTTTCTGTAACTCCTCTTGACCCTTCGCAACCCTCCTTGGGGGTCAATTTTCGTTTTACTCTTTGTTAGACGAACTCTATTCCATGAAAGGAACATGCCTACCAATTTTCAAGCAGGATGATCAAATAGTTTAAAATGGAAATATTTATCAATTACGCCTCTTAATCTCCCGAAATTAAACTTAGTAGTTCATATTAGTGAAACCCATTTTGTAGCGGTTCTCTACTTTACGAAAGGAATCTGCTTATCAAATTTCAAGACTGTACGTCTAATAGTTTAAAAATGGGGATAATTATCTCTAACGCCACTTGAGCCCCCGCAACGCCACTTCTGGGTCTGTTTTCACAAAACCCATTTTGTAGGGGAATTGCACACTATGAAAGGAATCTGCTTAGCAAAATTTGAAGACTGTGCGTCCAATAAATTAAAAATGCAAAAAAAAAAAAATATCAATAACGCCCCTTGAACCCCCGCAACGTGGCTTAGGGTTCGATTTTCACAAAACACATTTTGTAGTGTATCTCTATCCTATGAGAGGAATCTGCTTACCAAATTTCAAACTGTGCGTTTAATAGTTTAAAAATAGAAATTATTATTTATATCTGCCCTTAACACCCCGCAACACCCCTTGGGGTCAATTTTTCCCAAACCTGTTTTGTAGCGGATATTTACTCCATGAAAGAAACATTCCTACCAATTTTCAAGCAGGGAGGTGAAGTAGTTTAAAAACGAAAATATTTATCTAGTACGCCACTAAATCCGCCGCAACGCCATTTAGAGGTCTTTTTCACAAAACCTTCTTATAGCTGATCTCTACTCTATAAAAGAAATCTACTTATCAAATATAAAGACTGTGCGTCTAATAGTTTAAAAATAGTAAAAATGAAAATAATTATCTATAACGCCCCTTAAGTCCCGCAACGCCACTTGAGGGCAATTTTCACGAAACCTATTTTGTAGCGTATATCTACCCTATGAGAGGAATCTACTTACTAAGTTTCAAGACAGTACGTCTAATAACTTAAAAATCGGAATTTCTAACGTCCCTTAAACCCCGCCCCCGCAAACAATTGCTGCTAATTTGAAATTACAAACAGACACTTCAAATTTATTTATTTGTATAGATATAGATTGGGATTATAATAACTATTGTTTAAATGTGACTAAAATGTAAATAAAAAAAATAAAGGATTAAAACTAACCGTAAAACTTATCAATTTTTATTTTCTTGCATTGCTTTTTGCTTATGAAGCCTTGATTTATTATTTTTAAAAGTGCATCCGAAACAGCCGATGCTCTACTTAACTGAACAGTGTGAAATAACTATCATAAAAAAAAAGTTATGGCACGTGTCAGCGTATTATCATGTGCGCGTAAATTTATTATGTCTCATGAAGAGCATCGGTCGCCAGTAACCAAAGCAACGACTTCATTAGCTCAGCTTGGCGTTCAATTTGGCGTTCATCTTGGCATTCAGTTTCACGTTCACCCGTATAGTTTCCGTTCCCGTAAGAATACGGGAATAAAATATAGCCTATGTTACTCCCCGTTAATGTAGCTTTCCATTAGTGAAAGAATTTTTAAAATCGCACCAGCCGTTTCCGAGATTAGCCGGAACAAACAGACAGACAGACAGACAGACAAAAATTTTAAAAATTGGTTTTTTGTTATGAGTACCGTATATACTTTTAGTGCATTAAGTAAAAAGCTGCTAATTTGAAATTACAAACAGACACTTCAATTTTATTTATTTGTATAGATTAATTTCCGCATTCTAAAGCAACGCGAGAGGGGACCGTATGATTTTTTAAATGATTCGGAGTTGACCCTGTGTGAAGAAATTGATATTTGTCTTGCTGATATCTTCTTTCTTCGAAAATTTTAAAACATTTAGTAAATTTCATGAGCAATATTTGGATGATATCTCTTTACTTTTCAGTGCAGTGTTACAAAATGTATGTTGTAAAGAGCGTTTGTGATTGTCTTATGAAACGTCATTCTTGCTATCTCGGAACGAACCGAAGTGAAATAAAAATAAAATAAGTAAATAATAAACAACACGTGAAAGGGGATGAGTTTTGTTGTTGACTTCCGAAGGATGTTAGCCGTTTCTAGCATACCAGGGGCGTTTTGACATTTGTAATGTAAGAAATTTCCGTTCGTAATTTTTCACCATATTTATTGTGTTTGAGATGCATATCAATATTTAAAGAACACTATAATAAAATTACTTGTTTTGCAGTGAAAATGAATACTGTCATCTGCAATAATTCTGACAGTTAGATCTTCTGGTGATAACAAATCAAAACTAAACTCAACCATCCTAAAATTTGCTGCTTTGTATTTTTTCAGTTATTTTTTTTGTGTTGTTGTCAATTCTTTATAGCTAAGCGTTACCAAATTCTTTGACTGATAGCGTTGTTCACTGCTTATATGTTAAATCTTTTGTTCTGACAGATATGCTGCATGATTATTAAAACAAGATATTTACTTTCAGAAATGTGGAAAAAAACCCATAATTACTATTAATAAATCTAGCTTAGTTTTATTTGATAATTTTTTTATTAATTAGATTCGTATTCAAAGATATTTATTTGTATTTCTTACTATCGTTCACAATATTAATTAAAATTTTTTTTGTCATAGTGTTCCAGACAAAAGTAATTATAATTATAGAAATAATTCACAAGAATTACTAAAAAATTATTAAAATTTTTGTGCTACATTTAAATTTAAATAGTAAAAGAACTAAGAGGGAGATATTCAAAGATAGTTCTTTTCTTTATAAAAGGAACCATTCAATTATATTCATTAATGAATCAAGATTATAATCCATCTTGTTCCATTCTGTAAATCTTATCAGGAGGAAAAAGATTTTGGAAAAATTTCGTTAATTTATTACGCAAACTAAATTTTCTTCCTACTATTTTTCTAGGATTTGCATTGTAATTATTAGAGACTAGTTTTGTGTTAAATTCTGTATTTTCTTTTTAAAAAAATATTATAATAAATTTGATAATAATAAATGTGAGTTTTGTTGCAGTATATTATTTTACAAATTAAGAAAAGTATTTTAATATTGTCATATAGTGTAATCCAATGTAACCCTTATCTAAGTAATATACATTACCAGTGAAATTGCCCCGTAGATAAATTTATGTTACCATAGTATTTGAGTGGTTATAATTGTGAACTTGTAGCCTGCATTGTTTCTGTTTTGGATAAGAGTCTTGGTGTCATTAAAATCATCAGAAAGGCTAATATATGTTGTAAATAGTGTGGAACTTGGGAGATTTGATTGCCAGTCCACGTGTCATTTTTGTCTGGGGTTCAGAATTATGAGATCCATTGCCAACAGATCTTGTGTAGTGTCAAGTGAGTGAGTGTTTATTTGCATCACACTATAAAGCAATCTAAGCGTTATTGGGGATGGACTTTAAAATTTTAAACTTGGTCAAGTGATGAGGACAACACTTGATCTGGCACTCCCTTTTTTAAACTACCATACCAGACCAATGTAAGGATTTGAAGCCTTGTCAGATTTAAAGTGCACTAGCCCTTCTACTCAATCGTTCTTTGGTAACATCAGGACTTGAACTCTTGACACGCTGGCCATGAGTCCATGACCATAACCTCTAGGCTACCACTGCCAAAAGTGTCATAATGTATCTTAAATAAACAATGAATCAAGCACATAGCTTTTTATGAAATTCTGTTGTATGAGGGATAGGATTAGGAAAGCATACTCTACATTTATTATTACTACTGCAGTACCATTTAATATGGATCATCAAGATTATTGATACCAAACATTTTTCTGTGCAAAATAAAAATATGATATTTATTGATTATAGATGCTCTTTTCTTTCATTATGAGTTAAGTGCTAAATAATCCTTATATAAAGCTAATAATTTAAAATATCTGAAATATAAGTTTAAAGGAGTGCTGTGTAAATTTTTATCTTGATGGCTATGTTTTCGAAGTGATGTATAAGAGTGGTAAATCATTAAGCATATAGCTATTCATTAAATGTGCAATTTAGTATTTAACTAAACTCAGTGGTGCAACAGCCCATAAGGGCCAAGGCCTACTGTGCCCATCTCAGTATACATGACAATTGGGTGCTGAGGTGTATGAGCAGATGTCCCGATCAGGTGGTCAGTCTGAAGCGACAATTTAGTTTTAAAAGTATATTAAATATTTCTTGTATTATTAATGATAAGTTCTTGAAATTTGTGATGCATAACAAAATATAAATCTTCTTTTTTGCATATAATTTAATATTTACTTTTTAAATTTTAATAATTGAATGCAGCAAGAACGAGAGATTAGGCAAATATTTGTTTAAATTACAAATTCGTAAAATTTTTATGCTTTGTATTTTATTGTTTATAAATTACATTTAACAGTTTTCATTATTTTCTTGTGAATGCGAATAAAATATTTTATATGTTAAAAACTTTATTCATTGTTTTGAGCGTATTTATATTAACAGTGAATGTTTTAAAATAGGAATCATTAATTCATCATGGAAGTGTATAATAATTCTGAAAAAAATATTGAAAAACTAAACTTTAAAGACGATGGATCCAATTCTGTTATATCTGATAGTGAAGAAGACCCTTCACTGCGTCCATTAGTGACATGTCGAGAAAGACTGTGTACTTTATTTGACTCTCATAAATTTCAGGTATTACTTTTTTATTTTATTTACTCAGTTATAGTAACACATACTTTTATGTAGATAAAATTGCTATTTATGTTTTTAATGATCTGCATATAGCTCTGGAGAAATGGTCTTCAAATTATATTTAATGGAACCCTGGGGCTTCACAGGGCATTCCACAGGTTCCACAAGTCACGATAAAAATTATAAATGTGTATTCAAAATGGATTCTTATTCTAGTGGCCTAACAGAGAATATTAGGGGACCCCTCCTGCAAAGTTAGGTTTGGGCTCCAAGCTGTACTTGACAGCGGTCAGGCTTTGGCCCTTCCCCCCACAATATGAGGGTTGTGAAGGTGTAGGTTACGTCATTGTCTTATTCTCTATTAAGTTTGTATAACTACAAATCCCAGTCATTAAAACTGAAAATTTTATTTATATGTAATTTTATTTTGTCATACCTTTTTAAAAACTTTTATTATAATATAAGAATATAAAAAAGTTTTTTCTCTTTAGATATACTACCTACTAGAATTGTGGGTATTCTGTTTACTATCCTGGGTTCCTTAAAATAATTTTATACTCATTAATACAATGTTCTGCTAAACTAAATAGTTTTCTGTTGAAAAATGCTCATTTTTCCTCATTGCCAAAAAAAAAAAAAAAATACCTATAATGGAGAAGAGGAAACAACCTATGTCGAAGTATCAACAGATATGACTTGAAAATCTAAATTTCAGCAAGAAAACTTTCTAGATTTTAAGTTACAAATTTGTGCAAAATAGACAAGATTTCTCACATAGGTATAAACATTTTAATGCCATTCAGAACAATGCATTTTTATGAAAAAAATTTCTCACCATAAGGGCTATACAAAAACAAAAGATAAAAATTTAAACTCAGAATATGAAACACTACCCCAGTTACTAAATATAATACATGGGTAGGTAATACTTGGATCACAAATTAATATTAATGAGTAAATTATATTAAAATAACATTAAAACTTTTTAATAGCAATTACAATTCTTTTTTAATTGTCTTTACGTAAAGTACCTATTAGTACATGTGATCTGCTTAAAATATTCTTTTAAAATATATTCTAATTGTGTGTGTGGAATGAGGTTCCCCCAAAACAACTTATAGATTTAACGGTCCGTGTGAGTTGAAAAAGTTTGAAGACCACTGTTCCAGAGCAACATTAATTAAAAATGAGTAATTTATGTTTTATTTTGTTGTTCAGTTTTAAGTATTCCTGGAAAATGAGTCTAATCCTTGTGAATTAATTATATACATACATATATGCAGGTGGAAAAGTTTTATTTGTTAAATATTTCAACACTGCTTTCATTTTTGTATATAACTATTTTACTGAAAAAAATTGTTTTATACCTATCAGAGAGAGAGAGCAAGTTATTATTTCCTTTTTGAGAACAAGTATTATAATGCAGAAAAACATATGCTAAAAATTCATTGTCTCTTCTTATTTTATGGATATTTTTATTTTTAAAATTTACTGCAGTATTTGCTATCCATAATAACTGTTAATAACTTTTCTAAAGTGTTGCTTTCTTCATTTAACTCCCTGTACATTTTCTAAAGATAAATGGAGTAACTTGATTATTTGATAAATTTATTTCAAAATCTAATTTCTTCAAGGTGTTGACTTTTGAAAAGTTAACTCTTTGAATATGCTGTATAGATTCATGAATGATTCACTTAAGTATGCTTATATTAATACATTATTAAAAATTTAAACTTAATTGCTTTTAGTATTATCACATCTCTGCATTTTGCAGAACAAAACATATTGAAGCTATATGTTATATATTTTACGCACTTATGTTTTGAATGTTCTTTTTTAAAGTAATAAATAATTTTCTCTTATGTATAAATTTTTGAATTCAGAATATAATAGCCTATTTTTTTCTCCCAAAAAGATCCCCCCCCCCTTTGTTAAGCATTTTTATTTTTAAGTAATTACTAATAAAAATGAATTTGTTTTAAGATATGAATTGATATATTTTAAGTTATTTTAAATTTATAATGGTGGATAAATGATATTAGAGGAATTAAAAGGAATTTTGTTTCTCACGATCATGCTTAATTCAATGTTTAAAACTGAAATTTTATATGGACATCTTTTTCCCCCAAACAAACTCTACAGTTTAAAGTTATGGTTCAGTTCTTTTTAAATACACTTTTATTTTATGATAATTTGTTTGTAGCAAATTATAAAATTACTTAGCCCTTTGATCTGTTATTGGTTATTGCTATCATACTTTTCTGCTTTTTTAGATTTATCAAATGTAATAATTTTTCTACTTGATTTTGTTATAATTATTTACAAAGTGTGTAAGTTGTTGTAATTTCCCGGGTAGAATATTCTTTGACTCTTTTTTTTAAAGATAAAATTAATTCCCAAACTTTTTTTTAATATTTCTTTCAATATCCTTTTCAGGTTGGTGTTGTTGCTTTGGTTCTTATTGACAGTCTTATTGTTATAGCGGAATTAATTTTGGAAGCCAAGCATCATGAAATGGAAAATAAAACATTTCCTCATGTAAGTTAATTAGTTTTACTAAATGTCAATCTTTTTGTTATATATATAATGCTAATTTGTTTATTTTAACACTTCATTTTAAGAAATATATAATTTATATGGAATTTTATTTATGATTTCACTACATAAATTTTCCAATTGGGTTTTAAAAAGACAGTTGCTGACAGTTTCTGAAAGGGAATATTTATTTTGTTCCAAAATAATTTTTAAAGAATGTGTTCTTACGTTCAATACTTCTTAAATATGCCTATTTTATTAATTAATTTTAAAGCAATATTTTGTATCAGTTTAAAATTAAATTTATTTATATCACATTAAAACATAAACATGTTGCAACCTGAATTATTTAATTTTGATAATGTGGAAAATTTCAATTATTTTTATGGTCTTTAAATAATTTAAATTGGGATCTATCATTCTTTAACCATCTGGTTTAAAGACTGTTTTTATGAAAATTTAATAAAACATAAAGTAATTATATTTAAATGAGTCCTAACTTGTAAACACAAATTTTATTTTTATAATTACTTGAGAAAAAGTCTCCCAAATGTGGATTTCCATTGGAATCGTATAAACTCCTACATGGGAGATGTACGGGAGAAGAGTTAGTTGTATACTTTTGTTATTTACATTAAAAATTACTTGTTTGGTGGACAGCAGACATTAACAGATTTTAGTATGTAGTTTTAAATTAGAACTTTACTATTTTTTTAGTTATAAATTTTACTATTTGAAAAATTGTGGGAAAACATTTGCTTTCTGACTTGTATGTGTGGGGATATGTATCTATTTATATATGTAGTATTTAATTTAAACTTTATATTAATTTTAGTTCAAAAATGTTTTTAGAAAATTTTTAGCTTTTCTTTTTCTTAAATTTTATTTCAACCTAGTCATATGGCAAATAAGAAGGAAGGTTGGCACATCAAAATTTTGTTTAACTAAACAATTTTAACCCTAAGCCTAAAAGTTTGCTAATGTATCAATATTGCTATTTGACTTTGTCCTACCATTTTCTTGCTTTATATTTTGCTTTAAGTTGGGTATGTAGTAATTTAGTGTAATATTAATGATTATGTGTAGCAAATAAAATAAATTAAGAAAAGAAGTTTTGCAGAGAAATTGAATAATTAAAAATTTTTTTGTAGCAGCATGAATAATTTTTATATGTAGAATCAATAAGAAATAATAAGTAATCTTAATGTATGTAATTAAATGATCTATTGGCTCCAATGTGATTAGAAATATTTCAGTTATAATTTTATACTTATAGATTCAGGATTTTCTTAAAATATAATGAAATTTTGAATGAATTTGTTTCTAAATTATAAGTTTCTGTTTTTGTCATTTTAGGTTCTTCATTACATGAGTATTGGCATACTGAGTGTTTTCTTAGTTGAAATAGTACTTAAAATTTTTGCTTTTCGAACTGAATTTTTTCGCCACAAACTGGAGATTTTTGATGCTTTTGTTGTGGTACTATCTTTTGCTCTTGATATTTCATTTTGGGAACAAGAAGGAATTGACTTAATCATTGTTCTTCGTTTGTGGAGAGTGGCTCGAATTTTAAATGGTAATTAATTTTTATAAATATTACATAGTTATATATTGTGTAATTAACTGTAATTGCAAATCTTTTCTTGTTGCTGCATCAAGTTGGTGACATATCACAATTTTAATAATTTTTTAAAGTAAAATATGCAGAACTTGCTTTATGGTAATATAATATTTAATTCATACTGTGTTCTGAGAATTTTATTATGTTATTAATTCAAGGACCTTGTTTCATATAAACTGAACAAGCAAGTAATCATACTATTTGATCCAAAAAATAATCACAAAAGGACACAAAATGTCCAGTATTGTAAAATTTTTTAGTTTTTTAGTATTCAAAATGAATAATATTTGAATTTAATTTTTTATGAATTCGAGAATTTACCATTGAAATTTTAAATTTATGTAAAGCATTTGAATTAAAAATTAATGTCAGTAAGTAAAATTTAAATAACTTTTCATGATTTTCATTATAGATTTAAGAGGATCCATAAATCTTTCAAGCCCAATCTTTATCTATTGTATGGAACATTATTAATAGAGGATTCTATTGTTATTGTAAATGAAATAATATTAGTATGCATGGGTTTTTTTTAGGTTAATGTTTTTTCATTTTTTAAATTGTTAATTCTAGCTAATTGTATTTTTTAATTTATGATTCTGCTAACTTAAATGCTGCATTTTCATTACTTTAATGTAAAGAGGAGAGAGAGAGAGGGACTATGGAAAAGTATATACTGTCCTTAATTTGTTTTAGAAACAAAATTTGTGTTTTAAAATTGAATTGTAGTAAAAACTATATCTTTGCTTTAACATCTATAGTTTTTTGCTATGCAATACAATTTGTTACTGTGAAACATTCATTTATTAAATATATCATATTAATTGGGAATTCAGATTATTGTCATGAAAGAATTTACACCAATTAATTTTCACATGATGCCTTATTTGTTTTTTCCATTATCTTTTAATAAAATGACAGAGAATTGTATAGACACATAAATTTAAGATAGAATTCCAACTTATTTATTTACAAAATTCAAAAAATTTGACTAGTAGTGCATAATTTCATCAAATAACATTAACCTTTTTTATTAAAAATCATTAATAATGACTTATTTCCTCTTTTATTATGAATATAAGGATAAGATTTGGCCCTGTGGTTTTTATTTTGTAGACTGATATACATTCCTGAGCCTCATGATACTTTTAATTTCTTTCTAATTTTAATTATTTTAAAGATTACATAAGTGGTATTTATTATTTTTTTATATTTGTGCCTGTCAGAAACATTTAATATTTTTCGCTAGGCATATGCTGGGTAATTTTTTTCCAGTTATAAGTTATTTATAAAATATAGTGATTTTTAAAAGATGATTAATTATTTACGTAATAAGTATATGCCATATTGAAAGTCATGTCAAAATCAATATTAAATGAAAATATATAGTAAGGTGATTTTTTTGAAAAAAAATTACTTTGTCAATTATAAAATATTTTACCTTTAAAGTAATCTTATTCTCTACTTTTAGGTGTTGTGATGTCTGTAAAAACTCAAGCTGACCACAAATTATTGAAAGAGAAACATTTGAGAGAAGGAGTTGAGCAAGAACTTATAAAATGTCGTTTGTATGCCAATGCTCTTGAAAAAGAAGTAGAAATGTTGCGATCAGTTCTTAGGAAACATAATATTAAAGAACTGCCACCATCTATAGTGAACAATTCTGTACCTCAGAATACCATAAATGTTGTTGCAGAAGTTAACCAAATACCTCCAGTTTAATACAAGAATATAATCATTAGTTTTTTTTATTAAGTGTATGTTTCTTACAATATTTATCAATGTACATTGATGGCATATCATGGTTATTTTATATGTCATGAAATTCTATCAGAGTGGTTGAAATGTTTTTGAATTTGTTGTAGAGATTTTCACCAGGTTGCCAAACTTAGTAATTATTATTAATCAATCTTGTAACCTTATTAATCTTGGTAACTTTTTTATACTGTGGATTTATTTTACAAAATCTAGTATATAAAGTTGTGTTTTTTCAATGTATAAATGGATATCTCTATTTTATTTTTATCTATTGTTATTGTAGTTAAAGTACTAATGAATTTTTTTAATGCAGGAATCTGTTATTTCTTGTTCAAGTTTAATGGAGTTATGTATGAATTTAGAATTTTAAATGACATAAGGTACTCCATATCATACTGATAAAAAAATTGTCACTGCTGAAATTTAGTGCTCAAAAATTAAAAAGGATGAAAAATGAATTAAAAAAAAATCCTATTTGTCTTTTGCTAATTGGTATTAAATGAGTTCTTATTCAAAAATTTCTTTGTGAAAAGAAACTTATATTTTTCATTATGACTTTATTTTTCGTTTTATGTCTCATATTTATACAAAATATATTTTTATTGGTTATTTCTAATGGATATCTTTATCAATAATTTCATTTTAAATTCGATTCTGTTGAAATACTCTCAAATTGTGTAGGAAGACGATAAATGCTCACTTTGTGCATTTATTATTCATTTATTTTGTCAATCATTCCATTTATTCATCTTCATACATTAAAGTTCAGATTTGTCAAATATCTGACAAACAATTTTTGAATATTATATATATACGTGCAGTTTTTAAATAATAAATGAACTGTTTGAACCAATGTTACTTCTTTTGTAGCATTTCTTGATGACTACTACAATTAAGACACAATTCATATGAACATTTTCTACTTCAAAAGAATTGTGGTTTATTGAAGAATAACTTTATATATATATATATATTAATTTTATCTCTTATATTCTGTCAAATATCATACCATTTAAAATTTTTAAATGATATACACTTACAAATGTTACTATATAGATTTAATACTATCTGGGTTTATTATAGCCAAAGTTGTATTAAATTATTTAATAAGAACATTTTTGAAAGGGAATTATGATGTGTGTATATTTTTTTTTGCCTTCAATTTCTTTTTTTTTTACTACTAGAAATCTGTTCTGTATTTTAATCAAGTTTTTTTTTTATCATTATTTGAATAACTACTTGAATTTTCTTTTTCTTTTGTTTTATCTGTACTTGTATCTTTAATCCATGTGAGGCCTTTTATTTTAAATAAGTGTTATTAACCTCAAAATTATAAGGATTTATCCTCTAGATTTTTACATAGAACATTTTAAAGAAATATTTGCTTTTTTGATATATTTATATACAAATGAAGTTGTATACAATGCTATACTTTTGTATTTGCAAAAACAACTGGATATATAATTAAATTCAATCTTACAGAGTATTTCCTGGAATGTTTTAGTTTTATGTTTCTATTCTTCAAAATCATGATAAACACTGGATGTCAAGATATTGTTGCAAACCTTTTTTGCAAAAGATATAGAGCTTAATTAATAAAATTCTATTTATGATTAAAGTACTATAATTAAGTATGTAATAAAAGTTTTTAATGTTTAAATTTTGACTATGTACTTAATAATTATATTATGTTAGATATAAATCTATGTATTTTAAACTATCTCTTTTTTGTATTTATTTCAAATGATTAGTTTTGTCCATTGAAATACTTGAACACATAAATTGTTTTTATTATAAATTTAATTAAAGAAAATGAAAAGTTTTGTTTGTATGTGTTACATTTTACTTCAATGTTATATGCAATATATTTTATTATGTAAGTGGATTTATAAGAAACTTGTGAAAGTGATGTAAATTCTTAGAAACTTTGCTTGTTCATTTATGTATTGGATTATTAAAAAATCAAAGAGTTCTTATGCTATATCTGTTACATTAAATTGTATGAAATTATTAAAAGAACAGTTGGATTTTATAAATTGTAATAAGACTATTTGACTTTTATTGATTTTTTAAAAAAGTGACTAAAAACATAATGATCTTGTAAGAAACATAATGATCTTGAAAAAATAGTGGTTGTTTATTCTTTTACCTGTAAAATAATAAATGCTTCTATACATCAAAATAAATATTTAGTTTACAAATGTAATTTTTTTTGCATTATGGTTTTGATTTTCCTTGGTATAATAATTAACAATTAAATAATGAAAGTAGGAAGATAGGAGTAATATAATTATTAATTGATGCATATCAACAAATTGTGTTACATAAATAATTATGCAATGAATTAAATTCCAAATTATTGTCTTATGTTTTTAATGTTTATTGGAATTGGAGAGAGATTGTGCTGGAGATGCTCTCTTTTCTGTTGCAGAAGGCATTGAAAATATGATGCAGAATTAAGAGTGAGAATTGTTATTAATGCTTGAGGATTTTTCAAGAATTTTTTCTCTATCCGTATCCTATTATTTTGCTCAAAAGTTTATTTTATCTGTACAAAATGTATCATATTGGTGTTAGTAAATACACACTTTAAACTGCTCAAATATACAATGTATTACAACTTTTTTGACCTAAGAATCTCTTTTGTAATGTAATCTCACATGTTGTAAGAAAACAGATGCCTTTTCAGTGGTCATACTTTTATATATTTTCCAGATGTCTGTAATTGAAGAATATTTTTTGTATCATTTTGTTCTATAATCTACTTAAATAGAAAACTTTCGAAATAATTAATAAAAATTAGTTATTAGATTTGTATCAGAATATTATTTCTAACATTAAATTTTAATTTCCTTCTTTATTATAAATTTTTTTGAAATAGTAAAGTTTATTTATGACACAATTGTGTGTTTAATTGCACTGATCTGATTTATATTACAATTATATTTTAATTACTATTTAATCTCTGTTTCTAATGTATTGCATTATGTTCTGTGCATTGTTTTATTGTAAAATGAGTTAGGCTGTCTCTTATATTTTGTTATAAGATTATAATAATTACCATATACAAAGTTTTTCTTTTTGAACTTTTCATCTTAAATCAATGCATTCATCATGGACATTTTTTTTGTTGTTGCTAAAATACGAAAATGAAATTTAATTATTTCGAAAAAGAGTTGTGCTTCCAATGTATCCATTTTGACAAGATACTTAATTATGTATTATTTCATATTATAAATCTTATGTTATTACTTATTTACACATGTGTATATATCTATTTTTGGGGATGTATTGTATGTTTGTGATAATATTTTGTTGAGAAATGGTCAATATGCAAGTACTATTTTTTTGATGAATTAAAGTATTTTTTCACTGTGATTTAGTACTTGAATTTATTACTTTAAATACTGCACATATTGATTTACATAGAATTTCCCTTTAACATTTTTGTATTTATTCTTAATTGTTTTTCAAATATAAGAAATATTTCCATTATATTAAGTAAATTTTTTTTTCTTTTTTGTTTTGCTTTTGTTCTAAAATTTGCCATTTTACTGATTTCTTTAGAATGGAGTTTTAAAATGGAATATACTGTAGTAAGTGAACAGATACTGTCAATCTTATCAGAAAAAAAAAATATGTTGCTATATCTAGTATAATTGTCCAGTAGTGTGCATAAAGTTGGAGGTCGGGGGTTCAATCTCCCTCCTCCACCTTCTTTCCATATATTGCAGTTTTTAATTTTTAGTGTAAAGATTATGGCTCGGCATCTTTGCCTGTTTTTTTAAAATGCAAATCCTTCCCATAAAAGTATTATGTGTAAGCTAATGTAATTGTCCAATATATTTAGAAGTTTTCTTTTGTAATTGATATCACACTTTAGGGTAGGGGTCTTCAACCCGTGGTCTGCAAACCACGAGTGTCCTTCTGAAGGCATTTTAGTGCCCCCACATTTGAATTTGAGCTTATAAGCTTTTGTTGTAAAAACACTTTTTTTTATAGTTGATATTTAAAACATTCCCTTTATATGATTGATATCTATTTGAGAAAAAATATTCTCTGAAAATAACGAATGTTTCAAAAATTTCTCTGTATTGTTAATATTTTTTTAAAAGCTTCCCTTTAACTTTCTTGAAACCAGTGTGAATGTAACGGCATCTCTTCACTTGTTAGAATCAATTATAGTCTTGCAAAACAACCCCCTTTTTTATGTAAATTTTCTGATTACACTATTTTTTGATAGACGTGTGGCTTGCGGATCTTTGTGCACTTATTGATGTGTCTCTCAAGCGTAAAAGGTTGAAGACCCCTATACTTTTTACCTTGGGTTGTTGATGACATTTTAAAATTTATTTAAAAACTGATTTAAAGAATAAAGCAGTGTATCTATTATTTATACAACTGACTAGGTTGATGTCTTGGGCCTCATAGAGATTAAAGGCCTGTTAATTTTTTTCACTGAACATTTCTTTTTAATAAATTGACTGGTATTTCTTAGAAAGCCTGAGAAATATGAAATCTCTGGAGACTGCCAAAGTATTGATATGGTTTTGTATACTAGATATTGGCTACTCAATTGGTATGTAGCTCATGCAGCTTGAACATCTTAATATTTTGCATGAATATTTTGAACATAACTTTTTTTTCTCTAATGGGGCTGTGCATTGGTATTTAACCTTTACAGACTTAGTACATTCCTCAGGAGCTGGTATCTCTTTTTAGCGCGGCACCATATAGGCGATACCAATTACCGCAAGTAATTTTGATGCCCAGTTTCCTACCCAGAGGGAGGCACATGAGCTCTGGCGATGTGAAACCGTTCTTGGGATTTTAATTTTGCCGAGAGAATCCAAGTCAAACAGGCACTCAACTAATTGCGGTAATAAATAATCGTAACTTAAATATTTCTCATGAGAGTCCTTACGCTACGATCGGTAGTTCTCCTTCACACAGAATATATACATATATTCGTTCGAAAAGAACCTGAATTATGGATTGATAACCACATTAGAAAATTTCTTTATTTCAATAATTACTACACGAGTTGTTCATCGATTTAAAGGGATAATACATTTATGTATACTTCGTTAAAAAAGTACTTGATTTGCTGGATGAAGGGAGAAAGAGAAAAGCGATTTCTGTTAATAAGTATTGTGCGACTAACGTATTTGGAAAATTTCAGCATCACCTCTGCTTAATTTAGTTGAAATATTATTGCTCTTAACTCTTTTTTTTTGTATAGTTATTTCATGTCATTTCTTAGAAAACCATTTTTTAATAGGCTGCATATTGGCAACTAAACCTTTGCAGGCACGGCAAGTTTCCAAATGTGAGTGAGAGAATATTAACGGCCCACTGTTCAGCTACACGAGTGCTTTTGGGGACGGTCCGCGTAATTTTGAACCATGGTCAAGTGACGCGGACGACACCTGAGCTGGTACCCCCTCTCCTAACTACCACACCACACCAACGGGAGAACGTTTGAGCTCTCGACAGATTTTACGTGCATCGCGCCCCTATACGGCGGGTCTTCAGTGGTACTGAGATCGAAGTCATGACATGTTAGCCACGATCCGATGCCTAGACCACTTGGCTACCGCTGCCACTTCCAAATGTGAGTGAGTGAGTGAGAGAATATTAACGTCGCACTGATTATCAACACGAAGGCTTTTGGCGACGGTCCACGTAATTTTGAACCATGGTCAAGTGACGCGGACGACACTTGAGCTGGCACCCCCTCTCCTAACTACCACACCACACCAACGGGAGGACGTTTGAGCTCTCGACAGATTTTACGTGCATCCCGCCCCTACACGGCGGGTCTTTAGTGGTACTAGAATCGAACTCATGACACGCTAGCCATGATCCGATGCCTAGACCACTCGGCCACCGTGGCCGCTTCCAAATGTGAGAGCCATGTCTTTGTGGCACCATTTAGTGGCGGCTTTCGCTACCGAATTTTGAAGGTTGAATTAATTTTAATTCAAGCTCTCGTCGGATGCTGAATATTGCCGTGCTTTCAATTTTGCCGAGAGCACCAGAGCCATATAGATGCTCAAGGGATCTTTTAAATGCCACATAATCATATGACATGCGTCCCTACGATTTTCACATCCGGAAAATCTTTCGACTCCTGCCGGGATCGAATCTGCAACCTTGGACCTACGAAGAAAAACAATGCGGAAAAAATTACTATTTGTGAAATAAAAAGAGATGCCTTCAAAATCCAAAACCTTTAAGAGGAAATAAAAAAACTTAATTTAATTTGATTTTTTAAAAAAAACTTTAATTTGAAAAACCACAGCGTATAAACTGTGATTTCTATTAGTTTTTAGTACGTGTATTTACATTTAATTTAATGTAACACATGTATCTATTTAACATGACAGATTTTCGAATAAATTTTCATTTCTTTTATTTGATCTGTTAGTTGCAACTTTCAAGCCACAGCTTTTGCCACCATATTTTGAACCTCCACCCTTCTCAAAATTCAGCAACATTTTTATTTTCAAGTAAGTTTTATTTTGACATTTTTACTCGTAATATGGAATCAAAATTTTAATAGAGCACCACATATTTGTTAAGGAACATTTTTTTAAATTTCGAATATACCTGGTAGCTGGAGTTATGCACTTAGTTCCGATGAAAACAATTAATAAACTAATGATACTTTAAATAATTAACCTATTTTATGATGAAACATTGAAAGCATTACGTCTGCACCCTAGAAAGCCACACTAAATTAAATGATTCTAAGGCTGCACGTGTGCTGAAGAAAACGGTATTAAACTAATCAGTGAACCTAACAATTGGTAATTCTAGAGTTAGTGTTAGACTAAATAAGACATGCTAAGAAAATAACGGCATGCTCTCTTTTTTTGGATCGTGTTACTTCAAAGTTATGTGGAAAGAGATTTGGGATAGTGAAGTTTTTTCCTACACACTTTTAAGTTCGGATTTTGCATTTTTTGATAAGTTTACAAAGTCTTTAAAACTCTTTATACTCTAGTATACATAAACTATTGAATATTATGATTTCTATGATGCTTTTTTACGGGTGAACTAAAAGTCTTGCTCCGATTATAAAAATTCATTACAAAATAACCGTTAAATATAATAATGTAGGATGGGTAATGGCCGTAGGTAGCCTAGTGGTTAAAACATCAGACGCCAGACCAGAAGGCCTGGGTTCGATGCCCGATGCCACCAAATACTCGCCGAGTACAAACGGAGAACGTGCTCGTTAAATCTGTGGGTCCGAATGGTGTCGCCATCTATCGTGAGCAAAATCGTACTGTCGCCTTCATGGCGATATTAGCTTAGGCTAATGACAGACGTATCTCTAGCCCGTTGCCATGATGAATTTCGTGGGCCTCGATCTGACTACGCCAGACAGGTGGCATAAGCAACAACAACATGATGGGTAATGGATAGGTCAGTTTTAGTAGTTTTTGAGTGTAGTGTAGTCAGTGAGTGAATATTAACGTCCCACTGTTCAGCTACTCGAGGGCTTTTGGGGACGATCCGCGTAATTTTGTACCATGGTCAAGTGACGCGGACGACACCTGAGCTGGCACCCCCTCTCCTAACTACCACACCACACCAATGGGAGGACGGTTGAGCTCTCGACAGATTTTACGTGCTTGAGTGTAGTGGATGGCGCAAATGATCCTTCAAGAATGACCGAGGCCGGTTCTCAAATTTTCCATATTTGCGACCCAATATTCAATCACAATATTCATCGCAGCCACCCCCCTCCCTACATACAGTAACAATATTCTGAATTCAATTATACTACACTTTGACACTAAAGCTACAATTCAACTTTATCTTCTTAAGTGCCACCGACGTATATAAACGTCTCGCTCAGCCAAAGTGTTAATTACTCCAGACGTATATAACGTCTTTTCGAAGTACGATCTTTTCTGTGAACTGCTATCCGTAAAATTATTCCGAAGGCTTTGGAATGCAATAAAAGAACATTGACAATGTTTGCGAAGGATTTGCTTATTTATTCCTTTTCTTCCCTCCCCTCTCCAATACATCGCATACTCGCGCCTACGTGGAAAACGGTGGCATTGGGGAGTGAATCGCGTAACTTTTAATCGACAGTTAAAGGATTAATTATAAACTGTACAAAATATCAAGATAAGTGTTAATTTTTGTATATAATTTTTTTTGATAAGCAAAGGGGGGGGGGTCACTGGTAATTATTAAACTTGTTCTTAATTTAGTATTGTTAAATTAATTATGAAATGCATTGTGCAGTTCTGATACTTTTTTAAGTGTACTATATCAGATAATTGTGTATTTTATCTTTGATTATGACAGAATGTATTTTTTTATTGAGAACATTTATAAACCCCGTGCATCACACTGGGGCTTACAACACAAAGGAAAGAAAGAAGGAACAACACAAACATCCATGTCTTCTCCGGGATTCGAACCCAGGCCCTACGGCACCGCAGTCAGTGTCACTAACCACTATACCGGTTGGGCGGCAAATGCATTTTGTTTGTTTAATTTTTCTCAGTAAATTAATAATTTTATTAAATAATCTTTTTTCGACTGTTCAATATGTTCACCTCTACCGCCCCTCGTAGAGTTTGGGAAACGTTGATTAAGGTTTACATTTATTAGGAAGACATAATTTTTTTGGTTAAATGGCATCGATTCAAAAGAAAGTCCAATATGTGCTTTTCAGCATAAATTTCGACAATGTTATGGAGGCAAATTTCCTGATGTAAAATTATTAAAACGATGTTATTAAATGTTTAAAGAAAAATCCAGCACTAAGATTCTTCCCAGAAGTGTAAAGGCTAGTATGAGTAAAGCAACTGTTGAATACGTTCGACGATCGTTTCACAACGGCATCGTTTTTTAACTAAATCAACTTAGGAAGCATAACGTGAACTGCAAACATCACTAATAAGTTTGGTAAGAATTCTTCATAAAAGGCTCAGGTTGCATGCTTATAAGATGTAAGACGTGTTAAAGAACACTTGGCGGGAACTAGACTACTGCTTATACACTCAAGAGCCAAAACATTATGACCACCTGTCAATAACGAGTTGGCCCACCTTTGGCGCGAAACACAGCTTCAACCCGCCTTGGCATGGATGCCACAAGTCCTTGGTAGATAGCCGGAGACAGATTGTACCAGATGTTTAAGCAACGGTCACGTAAATCCGAGATATTGCGAATTGGTGGTCTTTGAACTCTGAGCTGCCGTCCCATGACATCCCAAATGTGTTCTATCGGATTGAGATCCGGTAAGTTAGGCGGCTAGGACATTAACTGGAATTCAGCATCATGTTCCCGGAACCACTCCAACACAATTTTAGCCTTGGGATACGGGCCGTTGTCCTGTTGGAACATTCCATTTCCAGCTGGAAAGACAGAGGACATGTAAGGGTGCAACTGGTCCGCAATGATGTTCAGATACCCTGTAGCATTCATGGTCTGCTCTACCACAACCACGGGTCCCAGAGACGCCCAAGAGAACGTCCCCCAAAACATAATACCGCCACCACAGGACCTACTGTGTATGACCTACTGTACATTGAGGGAGCAACTGCTCACCTGGAAGACGGCGTATCCTGAAACGGCCATCGGCGTGATGAATGACAAACCGTGATTCATCTGACCAGGCAACTCTCTCCCACTGATCCATGGACCAGTCGCTATATTCTCGGGCCCAGCGCAGGCGCATTTGGCGATGACGCTTGGTCAGCAAAGCACACGAGGGGGAAGTTTGCTGCGTAGCCCCATATTCAACAGTGTCCCCTGAACAGTGTGCTCCGATACTATTCTACTTGGCAAACGTTGACATTTACAGAGGAAAATGTCCTAAAAAAATTCATATTAGGACCATATTATAGTCTGGACCATTCATATTAGTCTGGACAATATATTCAAACAAACATATATCTAATTATAATTAGTTTGAGTATAATTTATATTTATAACCAGTTCAAGACTTTTGGTTCACCCTGTACAACCCATAAAATTTTTTAGAGTTTTTTTTCTTTCTGTATAAATTCAATTCACCTGATTATTCCGTTTGGAAGGAAATTTAATCTTCTCTTTTCTGTATGTTCAAATATAAGCAATGTATTATCTTTTCTTTTTTCTAATGAACTAGCTTCGACAACAAAGTATTATTTCAGATTTCTTATTACTTTCTTTTGTTACGATTTGATTAAAGAAAGATTTAATAAAAATTTGATTCCATTTTGGAAAAATAACTATCCCGTTTCTGATATTCAGCTTAGATGGGATCTACCAAGCTTACATTTATTTTCCCTTCATCTCATTCAACCTTTAAAAAGTCTTTATTTATTAAAAAAATATTGTTTTGCAAAAGTATTTTTCCTTTCATAAGGTTTTGCCTTAATATGTTATTTTATCTATTTTATTTAAGTATTCTTTTCAATGAAAGCTCGATATTTATCAAAATGGTTGTATAAAAAATGTGAGCGAAATGCACTTCGTAAACTGTTTTTTCAATAGCGTTTAATTAACTTACTCTAAAAAATGAAACTGATATTTTAATATTTTTTTAAAAAAATTGAGCATTGAATTTAATATGTTATTTTTTTATGCTTTTTTTTCAGTATTATATAACCCATGCTCAAGATTTGAACTAAACAAAATTAAAACAAAAGTTGAGAATTTATTACAAATTTGAAATCCATGAAAATTTTTCTGGTTTGGTTCTTGTTTCAAACGACAGACGAAACAAACAACAATTTTCAAAATATACTGTTAAATTTTTATTAAAAATATTAGTAGATAAAAAAATGATACAGTACTATTGTACAATATCTGACAATAAAGTTATAAAGTTCGGCGAATAGTCCTGTAACATTAACGTAGATGAAATATTAACGAAAGTTGCCTTACTGTCCTTCGAAATAGTCAACTCTCATAACTATGGACCACTGAGATCTGCTATACATGTCCTGGAAACTTTGCAAGAAGTTTTCTTTTGAGATGGACTTCAAAAGACTCGTAACGTTTAATTGGATGTCAAAAATATCGTCAAATCTCTTTTCTTTCAAAGCGAGTCGTGGGAATGGGAAGAAGTCTGGAGGGTTGAGATGTGATGAGAATGGTGGATGTTCAATTTGTACCACCCCCCTATTTGCCAGGAACTGTATGATGATATTGGCTATGTGAGGGCGAGCATTGTCGTGAACAAAAAACCATGAATCTTGTGCGTACTGGGGTCGTACCCTACCTATAGGTTTCATGAAACGGGTCAGAATTTCAAGGTACCTTGCATCATTCATCATCCAGCTATCGTGCGCACAGTTACTCGACGATCTTTCGTGATTAATGTACTCACTTTTTCAATGTTTTTATCTCTGACAGAGGTAGCCAGTCTTTCGTTACGGGGTTTGTCAGAAACACTTTAACGGCCTTATCGACAACGGGTGAACCTCTCGTACACACATTCCATGGACAGTGATTGCTATTCATAAACACGTACGGGCATCTAATAAGTTTCTGTTGGTGTCTGGCCAAGCTTAAAACAAAACTTTAAATTGGTCTTTTGTTCGTTCATTTCCCTGTTCTCAGTAAGGACCAACGCACTAAACAAGCATTTTGTAAAACAAGTCTTACACAGAACACAAACGAAGCTCAACTGAACAATGGTGTGGCAGATGGTCAACACCTTCCACTATGCTTGTGCAACGTTTTGTTTCGCCAGTGTTTCCAGATCGGCAGTTCTGACTTCATTTATATTATTTTATGTCTTAAAGATTGAAAAGAGAGAGAGAGACATATTAAATGTATGTTTGAAATAAGTTACGTTATACAAATGCAAAACGGAACAGTTTTCACAAAAAGATAATAATATACCATATATCCCCGTGTATAAGCCAATAATCTTTGAAATATCTTTTAAAGTAAGGCGGTCAGCTTATACACGGATCCACTAATCTCAGAAAAACGTAGGGTATTTACGTATTATCGCAACAATCGTCAACTCGGTTAATAATTCGCCAAGTTGGCCACCACGATTTCCTAGGAGTCGTACTCGCTGAATTGGCAACCATGTGCTTCGTTTCATATAATGTCGCCAATAGGTTGCGATAATACGTAAATGCCAAACGTAGCTTAGGAAAAATGGTATTTTTTAAAAACACTTAACGTTTTTTTTGCACAATCGATTCTTATTGAGTAACTTTTTGGGTGTTTTAAAAGAAAACTTTTAAGTTCTTTTAACTTTTTGGGTGTTTTATGCTAAAAGAAAAAAGAAATTATATAAAAATTCTTCAAAGCAGAGTCAGAATCCATGAGAGAGTTTCCGAATAGTTCGTAACATTCACATTCACTCATTGAGATACCTGAATGTATATATGATCATCATGTAGTGAGTTTTTCCTCCAAGGCATGAAATGTAGGTCAAAGATCACTTGTATACGAATTCCTGTTCTCGCTTATTTTTCAAACAAATAAAAAAGAGATGGTGCGACAAGTTTCAAGATTATACTCATATATTTGCAAAATAATATACTCATATAAAGGCAATATATTACCTTATCTTTCTACTCTAGCAGTTGGTGTCGAGAACCCTCATTTGTGTGATGGCGAATTAATTTATATTAAGAACATTACTGTGAGTGTAGACCAGCGGTTTTTATACTGTGGACCGTGGAGCCCCAGGGATCCCCAGCGCTTTTCTAAGGGGGTTGCGAAGGTCACTCTTTTAATGTTAAGATTTTCCTCTTTTACAAACTCTGAAAGGCTTCGTAGAGAAATTGAAAGATGGGCCATCCTGGACAAGATCACGAAATTGCAGTGGGTACTCACGTATTATAGCAACCTACTGGCGGCATTATATGAAACGAAGCACATACAACACATGTGAAATAGGGGTTGACAACTTGGAGAATTATCTTTAACTTTGGCAATTGTTTTGATAATACGTACATAAGGTTCCATTGCCGCCAATGAAAAAACTACAACAAAATATATCTTAATCAAGAATATTAATTCCCGGAAGGGTGCTCAAAATCTGGGGGGGGGGATTCGCAATGTCAGGCTAATACATAAAGGGGGCCGCGGTGATCAAAAGTTTAAGAACCTCTGCTGTAGACTACTATTTCTGGATATAGCGAATTTGTTCTTTCAGTAGCTTCTCTAAGGTCAACCGAGTGTAAGATAGCAGTTCCGAAGTATCTTCTTTTCTTTTTAAATCAACAAAGGAAGCTAAATCTAATGCAAATAAAATAAAAAATAATCTATGTATTAAAATAAACTGAGACCTATTTTTAATTAAGTTCTTATACGTAAGACTAAAGCTTATTTTTTAAATGAATCAAATTAGTTGTCTTAAAATAATACGTGTAGGAGTGTACGTTACGCCACTAAATACGTACCATTTTGTTCAGAATTCTAGTGTTCATCATCGTTGCTATAAGAATTTCGGTGAATTGCTCATCTATGTAGTCTAGTTCTATTGCTAGTGTTTTTAAAAAACCTTTGCGTCATCGAGGTACACCACTGTTGCCAGCTTTTGAAGAACTGAGTTCACTTTTGAAGTCAATCACTCAAAACTCAAAATTAGTTTATTCAAATTTAAATAAGTTAATTTACTGATCAAGTATTACTTTGCCATAAAAAATAATATACACTTGCCTCCGAAAGTTCGTGTACAGACGATTATATTTCATATTCATGCAAAGATCTCTAATTAAATGGTCTTTCTGAATCAATACTACTTTTTATTGATTCCTCTAACGTCGTAAATTCAAACAGTATAAGCAACAATCACCTGATTATTACACAAAATAATACATTTATTTATAATTTGAGAACGACACAAATCGTATGGGTCAAAAGTCTACGTACACGAGAAAAAAGACTTTACAATAATGGATTGTAACTAAAAGTTAATACTTTTTAAGCTATTTAGTTCTTTCTATAAATCTCTCGATATGTATGTCAGGGATTCAACTAGCTTAGTTGTCTCTTTTGTGGTTATTAAGTTCTCCCTGATTGTTCACTGGAGTAAATCCCACAAATTTATTTTGCTTAGGTCTAGGGACTGGGATGGCTTATACGGAATTGGTTTGGAACATGGTAGAACAGCCATGGCTTCATAATGTAACCCATTTGCTTGATTATTTGTAAGTCATTTTTGTTTTTTTATGTTAAAGTGAATTTGGTACTGTTGATTGAATAAGGAAATTTTGAAGTGTCCCGGGCAGGTATGTTGATTTTCTGAAGCGAGATTTTAATAGTTTTTTTGCAAAAACACGTAAGATGATTGCTTGTACGCAGACTTTCGGAGACAAGTGTATAAGTGATAATGGTATGTATTTAGAAAATAATATAGATATTTCATAAAAATACATTTCGAGCTTTGAAAATCAAACAGTTCAATTAAAGAAAAAAAATTCTAATGAACTTACGATATCCAAACAACATCTGAATAAATGCTTTTGAAGAAAAAAAAAAGAATTGATTTTCAAATGATGCTTTTTTAACGAAAATAACGAACGAGCAAAAAAGCAAGCAAAAGCAAACAAATAAAAAGATAATAAGCATTAATCCTAATCGAAGCGACATTCTGGCGTCACGCATAAATTACGAGTCAGCAGGAAATGTGGGAAATATCGCACAGCAATTCACAAAACGAGCTTTTATGACACTATTAACACTACTTTAAGATTCAACAAATTAATAAATCACAGAGACATAAAACATTCATACAGCTATAAAATTTACTAAATTCACTGAACGTAATTCTGTTGAACCAGAATTCAATAAAATGTAAAACGAGCCAGTAAATAATAACAAAGAGAATTCAGCTGATGTTCCATGAAGAAGATATCCGATTGAGAGTAATCTATTTTCTTCGTGGGAGATAAGCAATCTACGTCAATTAATTTTCCAAAGTTCTTGGTTGCTCATAGCAACAACTTCTGAAGACTAATTTAGGAAATCGCTCTTTCCTTTCCTTTTGGACTAGCATTCCACATTATTGAAATCAAAACATCTCAACGTGCCACATGTTGGGCGCCATTTTGTAAACTGTTGCTCAATAAAATTTTATGCTGCTAGCTCTCTCAAGTAATTTAATTTTTTTTGGCATTCTAAATGAGCACAGTTGTAAACATTAAAATATTTAATGAGTCAACGCGACATGGAGAATACGTAAGCCAAATACCTGGCATCATTTTCACTCAAAGGCTGGGGGTTGATTCTTTCAAGTCTTTATAATGCCACAAGAGGGCGCTTTGTTGTTCTTTTTAATATATGTCACAAGATTCAGAGCCGGTTTTCCGCTTAGGCATACTAGGCGCGTGTCTTGGGCGCAAAAGATTGAAGTGCGAAAAAGAGAACAAAAAATTTAAATTACTGTTAACGTATCACCGTCTAGCGAGTCATTAGAAAAGCATTTCTGCCCAAAAGAGAGTAAAGACTAAAATCAGATCTACTATGAAAAATGAAAAGTTTGATGTAATACACTCAAAATGATATTGCCCTAGAAATTAATTACAATGATATTATATATATTGCAATGATAAAAGCTCGAAGAAAACCTTTGATGTATTAGTACAATGACAGTGACTCAACAAAGAATAAAGATAACTAAAAAGTAGAAGATAGTAAAGGGATAAGCGATGAAGAAGTTGATAATTAAGTTGAAAACAATTCATACAACAATGTATACTCTATACTGTAATTGCATTAATTTACTGTTCAAATTTACAAAAGGGTGGTCTGTGATGTCGTAAGGTAAGAAATAAACAAGAGATTCCAAACCACGACACTACCCTTTTCTTACAATTGCCAGTCCAAGACACGTCGAATCTATAGGGGGTGGGTAATGGAAAGACTCTATAAACAGCAAAAACAAAGAAAGAAAAAAAAAAGAGTGAGAACGTGAGGGGAAAATCTCTTCCAAACCAAAAATTTCAAGGTAAAAACAGAAGGAGGGGGAGGGGTAGCAATGGAAATAGTGAGGAGGGGGCCGTAACAGTTTAAAGTGCCTAGGGTGCTGGAGAGATTTAAAATGGCCCTGACAAGATTAAGATATAGGAGAGAAAAATAACTCATATTAAATTTTATAATAATCCAAAAGATAACATATTTTATTTAAGGCCAACGGGTGAATGATTATAAAATTATTTATTGTTTTCAGACAAAAAGTCTACAGAGGGAAGGTGACAGATATTGTTACGTAGACAGGGATTTTATGCAATCAGCGCAAAGAACAAGAAAATTCTTTAAGAGCGATGAGAATTTATAGTTTAAAAACAATCCTTGAAATGCAGGATACACAGCAAAAATTGCAGAATATATCTCAGAAGGTCTTCACACCTTCAACAGCTTTCAGACACAACTATCAGTGTCTAAAATACAAGTATGTTAGAGATTATTCACAAGCACTCACTCATCCTACTCAACAGCCGAGTTAATTGCTAATCGCTTCACGACCAAATCAATACTACTCTGCAACGATCAAAACAGTTTCGAGGAAAATCTCCCTATTTATAGGTCTCACGGATCTTTCGAGAAAAATCGGTTTGCGTCATAGATCATGATATTAGTAGATTTCTCCTATAATTTTCAGAAGAATCCACAGGGTCACGAACTCACCAAAAATGGTCACCAAGGTCGTCAAAAATGACGCCAACTCGGCTCTATCTCCTAGATTTCACCATTGAATAGCCTTTTTAATGCAAGGAGTGGTGTTGCTTGCGAATATTACGATTTCAACATAAAATAAATACAACATACTGTATATAAACTTATTACACATCCAGGTATAAATTTATTACACATCCAGATATAAACTATTTACACTATTTTAAAAATGTATTACACAAAATTCGTAACAAAATAGTTTTTAAGAATGATGCTGTAAGAGTCTTTAGGGCACATCTAGAGCAGGGGTGGGCAGACTTTTCCAGGGTACGGGTTACATTTAATTTGTTAAGGTGTTGCGGTCCATCCAGTGGCGTAGGTGTGGTGAGCTAAGAAAACGGTCTACAATATATATTAAAACTTAATAATAAATACGGAATATGTACTTACCTACAAAACTACAATAAAACAACTCACACTTTTAAAACCACGTTTAAAGCCAAACACAAGCTTCAAACATAATAATAATATAGGGTTTGCAATCCCGTGTCATATTTTCAATCCCGGGATTTCGGGATTACATTATCCAAATCCCGGGATTAGGATTGGACTATTTATTAAAAATACTTACATATTAGCATAGTTGAAATTGCATAATAAAACTGAAATAATTAAAAATTGATTTAATATTATTTTAATGAAACAAATAAAAGAAATTAATTTATCATAAAAACAAATAAAAATAATACATAATAAAATTAAAAAAAAAACACTTCTTCATTTCTTGTGTTTCTGTAAATAAGCTTATACAAACACAGCTCCTCCAGCATTTCATCGTTGAAACGGCTTTTTATTTTTGTTACGCATTGTCCTACCGAAAAAAAATGCTCGTATGGATTCTTTATTAGTAGGTACTATAGTCATTAAATAGGAGTATGTTCTTCTCAGGTAGTCACCACGTCTTCCTCCATTTTCAAAACAGAGACATTTCTTTTTGAATTTTTGATGGCAGTGTCTCAAATTTAATAAACTGCATGGTGTATATACCTCTTTGATAACCTTATTTAGTTCTTCTGCTGCACTTAATGGTTTTTGTATGTATAAATGGATCCAGTTATTGAATCAGAATGTGAATCAATTTCAAGTATTACCTCATTTGAAATTGAAGATCCAGTTGCCTGAGCTGTTAGTAATGCAATGGGATTTGAAGTGTCTCAAGTCTTCCAAGCAGGTCCGCTATTAATTAACGGCATTTAATTGAAGGAACTGTGACAAAATCTACTTTTGAGATGTTGCTTATATTATTGTGTAAACATAGCAGTGAACCACTTAGATCTGTGCTACGTTTTCCCATACGAGAAATATGAAAGTAGTGCATATATTTTTTTACCTATAGCACTTATAATTGCACAAAAAAAGTTCTGCGTAAATATTTCATTAACAAATAAATTTTTGAAGAATTAAATTCTTAGAAAATTTTTATGAGAAAAAATGTTTTAGATATAATTTATTCAAAAAATAAATCCCGGAATTAGTTATTTTAATCCCTGGATTTCGGGATTGGAAAAAACACCGGGATCCCGGAGTTTCGGAATTCCGGGATCCAGGGGCTGAAATCCTACTAGATATCTTCCAAAAATCCTAATTGCCTCTGTCTATTTTAGCTGACACCGGACATCCTGAGGGTGGGAGAAATGTCCGTTTTCTGACCCCACTTGCGATGGGGAGAAAGTTACAGAAGAAAATAAGAGACATATCAAATTTCACGGTTTAACATATACACCCGCCTTGAAACCTTCAAGGTTCAACACGTAAGAAAACTGACATTAAACGTATACAATACAAAAAAAGTAAGATACATTAAATGTAATACCAGGTTCACAATACTTTGAAAAAAAATTTCAAAATGTAATTCAGACAAAAATTGAATCCCGGGATTAGTTATTTTAATCCCGGGATTTGAAAAAAACCACCTGGATCCCGGGGCTGCAAACCCTATAATACTAGCCACAAATATAATATCAAATGGTGGTCACCCCAAAATGTCTTGGTGGTCCACAGGTCGATCGCGATCGACTTAATGCCCACCCGGATTTAGAGCGTAGACGTACCCTGATGAATGAGATACAAATATTGAATATTTCCTTGTTTTAGTTCCTTGTAAATGTTTGGAACTTTTGTTAGAGCTAAATTACTGAGGTGTGCTTATATATGTCCGTTAATCTCCAAAAAACGTAAGTTGAGGAAAAACTCTTTAATTTGCTTACACTTTCCGTTAGGTAAATGCAGGTGATTTTAATCTTTTAATTTTTAAAGCGTTTTGAATGTACAATCTTTTTTCAAAAAGGAAAAAAAGTAAAAAGAAAAAAAAGTTGCATAAATCCTTTTACGTCGTTGTCAGAATCTAAACTTCCGAATAATTCGTAAAATTCACATTCACTCATCGATGAAGATTCCAATGACGAAAATGAAATGAATAATGCAGCTCCTATTCCCACATCATTCGAAATGAGGAACGTCATGAAAAGAATGCGCAGTTATATATATATATATATATATACATATATATATATGTAGGAAAGGAGTGCAAGTTTCCTTTTACTTCTTTTGATTTTTATTGTAAGAGATGGCACCACTAATCGAAAACACGTGAGTTTTAGCTGCGCGATACGATGAGGTCATGTATTTATAAAGGGGGCAGAAAGGAAGAATTGAGAGTTGCACCAAAGCTTGAACGAAGGCAGGTCAGAGGAAATCGGTCTCTACGTTGTTTTGAGAAAGAGTGCGTGTTTTCGGAATTAGTATGGTGCTATCTCGAATTATTTAAAACCCCTTGTAAATAGTAAATGTTTTAGTTGTGTTATTAATAAATTAGGTTATTTTAACTCTGCGTGCTTATTTTAACATTAAAATCGAACCTTCCCCTAGACGCCGTCCCACAAATTGGGGGTTCGGCCGGGATTTTTTAAACTATTCAAAGTTTTATCTAAGAGCATTTTTTAAAAGTTTTACCTCCTCATCGATTTTTGATTTCCTGAGCGGTACATAGACCTTGCCTTGCATCGAATAGAGACCCGGCGAAGCCTTCAGCTGGATAAGAAATTTTACGAGCGATACGGAAATACTTCAGCGAGAACAGTCAACAGGAAAAAGGAGTCCATTGACTTGGTTAGAAACACGGAATCTTGGCGAATTTCCACGTCAGCTACAGTCAACCAAAACTGGAAGCTCAGCGACTCAACGAGATACTGAACGAATTGAACGGGATTACCTTGATCATTGAGGTCAACACTGACGAGAGAACCTTTGGAACTGCATCGAATTGCGAGTTATCAACACGAAACAAGATTTCCTGTGTCATTGAGGTCAACGTAAAGTGTCTTCAGAATTACATTGAATTGTGCTAGTATCCTTTTTTTTGGTATTGTGTGAGTAAGAGGCGAAAATTATATAAATGAATGAATTTTGTGTGTGTATATTTCCTGTTCCGTGAATCTGAAATTGAATTTTGAAGTACTAGGTACTATTATTGGTTTAATTGCAGACATAGATATTTGATGTTCTTTTAGTTTTGGATTAATAACTGAGTACTTTCCGTGTTTTTTCTTAGTAATCTATTTTTGATAAATGAGAGGAACGCTTTATTTTTTTAATAAAAAATAAAATTGATATTAACTGTAATACTGTTGTGTTTTGTAAAAGGATTTAAGTTCCGGGAATTCTTTAAAAAGTCCATTTTTGTCTATAATTGTTTATAATTGATAATTGCATCTTATTTAAATTATCTTTTGTTTCTTTTTAAGTGAGTAAACTTTTTTCGTGTCATTTTAATGGTTTTGTCTCATTTAACTTGGGTAAAAATTTAAGTTGTTCTCTGGGTCACCATTCTGAGTATAAAAATGGCATTCTTACTCGCGAAAAGGAAAGAGGATTTGGTGTCACTCGCCGAGGATTTGGATCTTACTATCGAAGCAGGTATCACAAAATTGAAGTTAAAGGAGCTGATCGTAAAAAGCCCAGATTACGTTGAGGACGATGTTAAAAAGATGCTTGATAGCATAGTGGAGGAACGTATAGAAAGGATGAGAGAGAAAGACGAGAGTACGAATTAGAGCAGTTGCGAATACAAGCGCAACAGACGGCCGGTATGCCGAATAACACCGAAAACGTTCAAGCATCGAATAAACTGTTTCACGAAACTTTTCATAAGTTTAATATGAAGGAAGATATTGGTTTGAATCTTACCTTATTTGAGCGTCATGCAGAACTAACTTTCTTACCGAAAAAATATTGGGTTCAAAAACTTATAGGTTTAATACCCGTCGAAATTGCCCATCTGATCGCAAGAGAACCAACTGATAAGTGTAATGATTACGATCATGTAAAGGATTTACTCTTACAAAGATTTAAATTATCTCCGGAAAAATTTCGTCAGTTATTTTTGTTTTACCAAAAGTCCGATGAACGAACATGGCAAGATTTTCAACACGAATTACAGACGTATTTTGATGGATGGACTTTGGGGCTTAAAAGTTAACACCTACGACCAATTACGAGAATTAATCATAGCCGATCAAATGAAGAAGAGGGCGCCGTATGATTTTCAGGAACACTTTTTGGACGAATGGTCTACTATTAACTCATCTATTGAGCTAGCGAAAAAATTTGAAGATTATGAGGACGTCCGAAGAATTATAGGGCCAAAGCAGTTAAACTCATTTGCTAAGAGATCGAACAATAACGATAATTGTTCTCAAAGGCAAGAACGTTTTCACGTTGGAAATAATTGGAATGATAGAAAATGCTTTCAATCGACGAGAACTTACGATAAAAGAGTTAAACAGGTAACATGTAGCTACTGCAGGGGACCAGGTCACTATGCCCGTAGATTGTACAAAGCGCAACAAGGGTACGAAAATCAATAAACCTTCAAGCTCTCCGGTCCAGATCTGCTCTCGAATGCAGCAAGACAGAATTAAGACCAGGAAAATAACCATCGGAAACAAGACTTTTGAGGCTCTAATCGACACTGGAAGCTCAGTTTCGCTCATTCGTGAAGATGTAAGCACAGGAATCATCGAAGCTCTCGAAGGACATTGTCGTGTTATCTGGATTGGGAAAGTACGAAGTCAAAACAAAAGGATCGTTCCAACGAGAAATCGAATTGGACGGAGAGAAATATTCCGTAATATGGCATGTCGTGCCTGCGGTGCATTTGGAGTTCCAGACAGTGATAGGATCGGACATTTTGGAACAAGCTTTTGTTGGCTTTGATAAAAAAGGTGTTTATTTCCGTAAACACGAAGAGAAGGTGTGGTTTGTGAATACACAGGTTTATGAAGCAAGAACTGGAGACGAAATCGAAGTTAAACACGTTATCAATCCTCGAATAAGAAAGGAACTCTCTGAACTAATCAACAGCTATACACCTAAGAAGACCGAAATGACAAATGTATCCATGAGAATTATCCTGAAGGATGATATACCAGTTTACCAAACAGCACGCCGTTTGTCCTTTCTGGAGAATCAGACCGCCAACAAGCAGATCGACGAATGGTTGGATAAGGGAATTGTGAGACCAAGCTCTTCTGAATATGCAAGTCCAATCGTGTTAGCCAAGAAGAAAGACGGTACCGACAGACTATGCATTGACTATAGGAAACTGAACCGAAAACTAGTCAAGGATCGCTTCCCCTTGCCACTGATAGAGGACGTATTGAATAGGCTGCAAGACGCCAAAGTGTATTCCACGTTAGACTTGAAAAATGGGTTTTTTCATGTCGACGTAAACGAGGATTGCAAGCATTTCACCTCCTTTGTTGTACCAGACGGGCAGTTCGAATTTAATAAGGTACCTTTTGGTCTCAGTACAAGCCCAAGCGTATTCCAAATATATGTGTACAGCATTTTTAGGGAACTCATGCGAAAAGGCATCGTAATAATTTATTTGGACGATTTGATCGTTCCAGCTAAAGATGAGAAAGAAGGTTTGGAAAAACTAAAGAAGGTGTTTGAGGTCGCATCCAGATATGGGTTGGAGATCAAGTTTGAAAAATGTCAGTTTTTAAAACGAAAGGTGGAATTTTTGGGTCACGTTGTCGAAAATGGAACGGTGCGCCCTTCAGTTGCAAAAAACGATAGCTGTCAAGAGATTTCCTGTACCACGACTGTCAAACAAGTTCAAAGCTTTTTAGGACTCACTGGCTATTTTCGAAAATTTATTCCGTCATACTCTAAAATAGCGAAACCTTTGAGTGATCTAATTAGAAACGACAATCGATTTGTCTTTGAACGACCTCAAATAGAAGCATTTGAAAAGCTCAAGCAATTATTGACTGAAAGTCCAGTATTAAGTATTTTCCAGCAGGGAAAAACAACCTAATTGCACACGGACGCAAGTCAACAAGGCTACGGAGCCGTCTTACTCCAAGAGGCAGATGGAAAATTGCATCCTGTTCAATACATGTCTAAGAAAACTACTCCGGTAGATGAGAAGTATAGCAACTATGAACTTGAAGTTTTTGCTGTTGTCAACGCTTTAAAGAAATTTCGTACCTACCTTATGGGAAATCATTTCAAAGCCATAACGGATTGCTCAGCGTTTCAAAGGACTATGGACAAAAAGGATTTGGTTACTCGTATAGCGCGATAGGCATTATTGCTGGAAGAGTTTGATTATGAAATTGTGCATCGTTCCGGCCAGAGAATGCAACATGTGGATGCCCTTAGCAGATATCCAGTCGGAATAATTACTAACGGTAATCTAACCGCAAGATTAAAAAGGGCACAACAAGAGGATGAATACACTCAGAGTCTAAGGTCACTGATTGAAACAAACAGCAATTCAGACTTTTTCGATAAAAACGAAATACTTTACAAATATGTTGAAGGTCGTGAATTGATAGTTGTACCAAGAGATATGCAAACTGGGATAATAAAGTTAGCACATGAGAAGGGACCATATAGAATAGTTAAAGTAAAACCTAGAGATAGATATGATTTAGAGAAAGTGGGTGATCCTGAGGGACCTAAGATAACAAATTCATCTGCTGATTTAATGAAATTTTACTCACCGTGATGATGTATTTTTATAAAAAGCGTTTTCTATTCTTTTGGAAAAGAACATAATGTGTATTAATGTGTTTTGTTTTCTTTGCTATTAATATTTCATTTTTTGAGAGTTGTATCCTTATTTTTAAATTTGAATGTCTATCTTGGAATTTTTATCTCCGATTAATATTAATTTTGCAGAGGCCGATATTTTATTGTATGGTATGTAAAATCACAGAGGTCAGTGATTCCCAGGATGGCCAAACTTGTAGGAAAGGAGTGCAAGTTTTCTTTTACTTCTTTTGATTTTTATTGTAAGAGATGGCACCACTAATCGAAACCACGTGAGTTTTAGCTGCGCGATACGATGAGGTCATGTATTTATAAAGGGGGCAGAAAGGAAGAACTGAGAGTTCACCAAAGCTTGAACGAAGGCAGGTCAGAGGAAATCGGTCTCTCCGTTGTTTTGAGAAAGAGTACGTGTTTTTGGAATTAGTATGGTGCTATCTCGAATTATTTAAACCCCCTTGTAAATAGTAAATGTTTTAGTTGTGTTATTAATAAATTAGGTTATTTTAACTCTGTGTGCTTATTTTAACATTAAAATCGAACCTTCCCCTAGACGCCGTCCCACATATATAGACGTAAATTCTATTAACGAAATAAGTAACAAAAGGGACGATATCGAAGAATTTGTAGACAATTTGACGCAAAAAGAAACAATGCGAAGAAAATTATCAGATTATTTTCCAAAAACTGAATAAATGTTTTGTTTTTCAAAAAATTTGAAAATTTTGTATTAAATATCTTTCAATTCTTGTGAAAGTTTTTGGTTCATTGATATTTTTAAATACATGCACAAACACATATCTATGGAAATAAAATATGTACTCTAATAAACTTTATTTTGTTGATATACAACTTTTTTTTGCAATATCTTTTAACACGAAAAACTATTTCAGTCTCTTCAGTTTTGTGTTAAGCGATTTTCACTGAAGAGCTGAATTTTGTTATCCATAACTAAATTAAGCATTCAATTATACAAAAAGCTAATTCATATGATTAATCTTGCATAAAACTATGGTTTATAATTTTGCTACCATTCAAAATAGTTGCAGGATTTTTTTCATTAAAACACAAGTTCTTAAAAAGTTAAACTATTTGAAAAAAAAATGGTACATATTTTTAAAACATGTTTTTCCTTTTACGAGACTAACTTTTATCATTACAACCAGATTTTATTCTTATTTTCATACTGACCTTGAAAGATCCATTAGTTTCCTTTCATTTTTTTACGTAATTTATTATTTCCATAAGCGGAAGAACAATTCGATGTTCAAAATTCGCCAAAATTACTTCGAAACACCTTTAAATGAAGGAAAAGAGCTATATTCATGGCATATCTCCCAGAATTCGATAGTATCATTTATTCCCAGCAGTCTCATCGATTACTATTGAATTTACGGACTCGACTATTGGAAAACGGAAGCGTGAATTGCGTTATTACGAAATATTCCGCCAGGTCCAGCTGTAAATCACTGGTTCAATTTCGCAGCAGCAGAATTTAAGCTATTCATGCGTGAAATTCCATTTGAGTGATGGTCCCTCGCCGTATTCAAGGGTCTTGGATCTTCAACCGCTTTAAATAATGTACTGATTTGGCTTGTGGTGAAAGTGAAATTTCTGTGGGTGCTCACGAAAATATTTTAAGGTTTTTGTTTCTTTAAAACTGATAACAAAGTAAAATGATTGTATGGATGTGAAATACAAGAGATTTTTATTATTCTTATATATTCCCCTTACGAACCCTATTTAAAGAATTTCGTGATTTAAGGTATCCGACTACCCTAAAATTGTGAATTTTGCCAAAAATTGGAAGTTTTTTTACGATTTTATTTTATAGGCCATCTTATTAGCTTTATAAAAATATCAAGTTAATTATTTTCCGTTCTCTAGAACAAAAACAACAAGCGTTTTAGTAAAAGCTGATGCCATTTCTTTAAGCAAGATGTCATACTTTCAAGCACATTTTACTCGAAATGAGTTTTTTTGAAAATGCTCAAACGGGGTCAGCGACTGCTCAAAAAGTTTTGAAAATAATTAGCTGAAATTTTTTGTACATGTTCTGTATAATAGTAGGAGTGTTTTAACTTTCAGATTTATCAATCACTGTTTTATTACAAAACTTACAGTCCCTTGTGTTAATATAATCACTGTTTTTGCTAAGCAATTTCATATAATAACTAAGATAAAGTGCTCTAGTTTTTGTAAAAATGAAAATATCTCTTATTCCGAAAGCCATTTCAAAAATGAATAACATAGCAATACACCAGAATTGAAAAATTGAAAATTTGTTCAGAAACTTTTGGTACAGAATGGGCCGCGTCTATGTTATTTTTTGTACATTTTTACCCGTTTTTCCCATTTTAGTAGTAATAATAATTTCTTTTTCCAGAATGCTTGAAATTTTAGTAATTTTTAAAATTTGGATGACAGTCACAATTGATTTCGTTCAACTCATTTTATAAGTTTATTAGATTTTATTTGCGAGGATTCCAGAAAATAAAGACCATTTCGTTTTATGTAAAATGGAAAAAAACCACTCTGTTGTACACATGAAGGCACATTCATTTCTCTATTAAATCATCTCCCACATTTAAAAATTTGTTGTATCTGTTTACGAGCTTCAAAATTACCATGTTACACTCTTCTGTCGCCGGTGCATTAAGCTAGGAGTTCAATGCAAATCGTTATCGTTTGACTCTAAGGTCGGTTTCACAGGAGGCTACTTTGTGCCTATGTACAATAAATAAAATAATCAGAGTTGAATGGGCGGAAGTTCGCTTTTAATGACTTTGAGGTAAGGTTACATGATAGGCATGATTGTTGTTTACACAATGTCTCATCAAGGTGTTGCCAATATAGAAAACCAAAATTAAGTGATACCAGATTACACAAGCATAATATTACATTTAACACACAGCCTGTAATTTTAATCTGGTTATTTCAGTCCCTGATGTAGTCCTTCAAGTATGCAGGAGGTTGTCTGTGACAAGCTGTACGCAATGCTAATGTGTTCATTAATGCTAATGTGTTCATTCGAATCTTCTAAAGTGATGGCTGAGTCTGAGTTTATTAGCTGCAGATCTGAATCAACTTGAAAATTTTCCTATGCTTTCTTGTTGCCTTCTGGTCTGGTAGTTTCCCCTCTTGGAGCTAAGTGTCTTATAGAAACACAGTTGTTTCCTTTCCATAACCAAGTTTTACATGTGCATAATTAGGGGGGGGGGTTAGCTTCAATTGATTATACTTCTTGGACAATTGGCTCACATTTGTTAGCACGCACTTAATTTTTCATTAGAACTAGACCAGGCTTTGTAATCCAAGTATATATGTGTTATGGGATTTTCGAGGGTGAGACAATATTCGTTTATGAGGAGTGGGATTTGTTGCAATACACAACAAGGAGTGAATGGAATGCAAATCTGGCTGGATAACTCCTTCCCATTGTTCAGTTTTCATATTATTAGATATTAAAACAAGTTGTATAGTTTTCCTGATTATTATATTATAACGTTCAACCAGTCCATTTCTTTCTCGATTATAAGGTGTAGTACAATTTGAGATGTTAAAAATGATTTTAATTCGTGAGACATGAAAGCTGATCCTCTGTCAGAAGGAATAAATGATTGCATTCCAAGAATAGAGAAAATGTTCTTCAAAAGCAATATTGCAGAAATGTCTCTACAAGGGATCGCAAATGGAAATCTAGAGAATTCATCAACAATTGTTAAAATATGGTGATTTCTTGAAACACTAAGTAAAGGCCCTTTAAAGTCAAGATTCAACCTTTCAAATGAGGAAGTAGCTTTCACAAGTGTCCAGCATTTTTGCATATCTTGGCTTTAATTCATCGCATTCTAGATTTTGTGACTTTCTTCATATCCTCTAAAGAAAAAGAGAGATTTTTGCAACGAACCCAACGATACATTCGTGTCATTCCAGGATGACAAAGAGAGTTGTGAAGATTGTTTAAGACGACTCTGGGAGTAAGAGCACCAGTTATACTGGATAATGTATCAGCAATCACGTTTTGCTTTCCAGGACGATAAATAATGTCAAATTTAAAACTAGAAAGTTCAAGTCTCCAACGGATTAACTTTTCAATTTTAATTTTACTACCATGTCGCTTATTGAATGCAAATGCGACTGCTTGTTGATCAGTGAACACTCCAAAATGATTTCTCGTCAATAAGTGTATCCAATGACGAAATGATTCCACAAAGGCATATGATTCTTTTTCTGGAGATGATGTCTCAATGCAGATGCATTAAGGGATCTTGAGAAAAAGGTAACAGGATGTCCAGCTTGACTCAAGGTAACTCCGATCTCGAAGTCGGATGAATCAATTTCCACTCGAAATGGTATGTCATCTACAATTGTTTCCAAGGCAGCATTTGCCACATCATCTTTCAGTGAATTAAAAATCTATACAGCATCTCTAGAAAGAGGAAACTTTCTTTCCTAGAAGGGGACGCATTATCTGAGAAAACCCCGGGAGCCACCGGTAATAATGGGCAAACATTCCTAAAGCACATTGCAATGCAGATGAGTCTTTTGGAGCAGGCATATCTCTCAAAGGTTTTAGTCGTTCAAGATCTGGTTTAATTATATTTTCCCGTTCAACGTAGTCTAGAAAATGGACAGAATTACTTGAGTAGGAACACTTATCTTCATTTAGGGTCAAATCATGCTTCTTTGTCCCAGTTATGAATTTCTCTAAGTTGTCATTATGTTCTTTCTGAACTCTTTTCCACACACAGTAACATCACCAATGAATGAATATTTAAGGGCGAGTTCTTCATCCTCAATAATTTTGTCAAGGACTCTGAAAGCAAGCTACTTCATTAGTAACCTCAAAAGGAACAAGTAAAAACTGGTAGAGTTTTCCACAAGTTTCAAAAGTTGTATAATGCCTCTCGCTATCCTGGATAGGATGACGGTAGGTACTTTGGAGATCAATTTTTCTAAAGTACTTATTTTTTGAAATTTTCAAAATTACCTCTTCCATTTTAGGCAAAGGGAAGGCATCTAGTAAAGTGTATTTATTAATTTCTTGAAGTAATCAAACAATTAAGAAATGCACTTTGCTGGGCAAGCAATTGGTGTTTGTCACATTAAAACACCAATCTGTGAGCCAATTAGACAATGACACAACAGATATTTTGAAAAGAGTTAATATATAATGATGCTGTATTGTGGAACACGACTGGCGTCAGGTGAAACAGTCAACAGTTGTAAAATTCTGGAAGAAACTTAGCGCCAAATAATATGATCTTCCAAAAGACGTTATCTAAGAGACAAATAACACTGTTGTTTCTGAAGTAGAGGATGCATTATTTAAAATGAAACCTTGATTAAAGGGTTCAGAAATGTAGTTGATGATTTACTAAGATGGGTAACACCAACTGACCAGACCAATCCTTGGGTGTCAGCCACCCGCGTGCAAGCACCTAATGTGCCGCCTTCCTAAAGAATTTTTCATATTTTGACTAACGCTTAACATTTGCGTTATAAACTCATCTTCCTGCATAAGAGTAAAAAGTAAAACGTCAATAAAAATGCAGACGCAGAAAACATTTCTCTCCTTTATTTTGTTTTTCTTAATTGTAAAGCTATTATTAAATTGAAAACATTTAATTTCCACAAATGCATATTGAATTTAAACACTTTAATGTCTTATAGGTAATATTAACCATATTAGAAATTTTCGAAAAGCAACTTTTGCAAAAATCATTTTTGAGACGCCTTTGTTAAACATGGATCCACAGTGCGCCGCCATTGCCACTGATAAGCAAGAAAACCTTTTCTATTTCCGACTCTGCCATGAATTTTGCTATCAAATGAAGTATGTGTGTAAAGAGTAGACATTAATGGACACTGTGCACTAGCATTCTATTTTTCTTAAATTATGCTATGTTTTCGGGAAATCGGGACTTATTTTGATCTTTCAATAACTATTTAATATTCAGCATATTTATTCGAATTGCTATAAGTTTTATTGTGAGAAATTCGTAAAAAGTTCTGCTTGATTGATAGAATTATGTGCGGGCACCCCTTGCATTGCCCGCTTGCATGCGGTGCACGCGCTGCACACCTTCTAGGATCGGTCCTGCAACTGACGTAGATGCTGAGCTAATTGACGCAGAAATCATCTTAGTTGTCAAAGGGGAGGAAGAACCAACGCACAACAGCAGTTTAAAAATTTTACTGTTGCCTACGATATCTGCAACTAACACTGAATTGCATTAAGTCTAGAGGACAAAGGCATGAGAGAAAACCTTAAATCCTCAAAGAAATTCAATATAGTGCAATAAATTACGCATTTAATGCTAAATAACAATAAATTATAATTTTACGCCTTGAATTTGAATAACAAGTAGAAAAATTTGGTTGGGGTTTCGCTAAATTTGTAAATATTGTGTCCATTCTCATATCTGGCAAGACAGCCCCTCGTGGGCCAGTGCCTTCCTTTAGAGACTCTTCCATAATGACCCTTGCTAACTTTTGTTCTCCAAGTTTTCTCGTTTATAATCCCGAAATCTGATTCCACTGAGTCTGCCCATCTCAGCCTTGGTCTTCCATGCTACCAAATCCTAGTGACTTCGAACTGTAGTACCTTTTTGACAACATTATCAACTGGCATTCGAATTATATGGTCCATCCAATTCATTCTATTTATTTTTATGTATTTAATGATGCCAGGTTGCTTATAAATTCTATATAATTTAAAATTGTATCTTCTTCCCAGGCTTTGTTTTCGTTTACACCTCCAAGTATACTTCGAAGTATTTTTCTCTTAAGAAATGCCATTCAATTTTCTTCCAGTTTCGTTTTTGACCAAGTGAATGTTGTGTTAATTCTTCTTTATCTTATCTATAAAATTGGTGTTATATATGATGTACTTTATTTATTCAATTTTTGTGTATTTCATTAAAGACCTTTGTATATATTTATATTGATTCTCATTGTCTAGACTATAGTCACCCTCAATAATCCGAAGGGAAGTTATTGAGAGTGTTCGGCAATTTATGACTAACTGAATCATTTTTAGTTAAAAAATATTTCAATAAAATTAATTTTTCTTATTGTATTCCCTCACACACTAAACAAATCTTCGAAATAAAAATACAAACATGATTTATTGCAATGTCGATAAGTTACGAAAACACAGCAAATAAATTTTTAGCAATCAAATGTACTTACACGTAAAATACAATGAATGTAAAATAATTACTTCTTTGAATCTGCTCTGTTTTGACAAGTTTTTCCTTGATCGATGTAAAAATAATCCTATTGCACTTTTACTGTTTCTTTTCATTTCCTAAAAGAAATTATTATGAAGGGTGATAGAAAAATATTTTATTCTTATTTCAAACTATTCTAACTTGTCTTTATTTATTCCAGTATTTGAGACGAAAACAGAACTTTCTTACCAGAATTTCATTATTTTGTTATTTTTCTTTTTATATTTTTTGTCTGGCGTCTGCACTTTTAAGAAAATCATTTAGCTATTTATTAAAATATTGATCTTTTTAAAAGATAAGACATCTAAAAAGGTTTAAGTAAATATTGGTTTCACATATAGAAAAAATGTTAAATTTAGAAGGCATATATGTTTACAGAGACTCAAAAGAAGTTGTTCCAAGACCAGAAAAGGCAGATTTTATTTTATAGAATGTCATTTAATGAATATTTAACACGGAACATTTCAATTATTATTTTCTTTCAAAATATTTTAGATTTCCCCCTGAACTTTAAGATGCACTTTTTTCGTACATTTTACGGGTTTTTTCCTTTAATTTATTTGAATTTTATTTAATTAATATCATTATCAAAGAAACCTTTTTAAAAAAATCATTAATTTCAAAACTTTTACTAAATAAAAATGATACGTTCACACGCAATTCCCTAGTATTTGATTAAATATTACTTTTCCTTCAATACTTCGCAACAGAAAAATTGTTCTAAAAGAATTGTGACATTGTTCGGAATTCTCAAAAAATGTCAATAAAAGACTTCGAACAATAAACGTAATCATGGGATAAACATTCTATCATTTTCCGTTTCCAGATTCGAACATTCGTTGCTCGTGGAAACTCGCAACGTATCCAGTGGCTCTGCAACATCTCTTTCCACAGTAAAAAAAAATAAGAATTTATTCCTTGAAGAATAGATTTTTCTTCTCAAATACAATGAGAAATTCCTAAATATTTTTCTTCTTCTTTAAACTAAAAAACACCTACGGAAGAAAACAAGCAAAAAATAAATATATACTGGAGTCTGAAGAATTTTCCATTCACTGCCTAGTAATACAATTCGTATTCCATCCTACTCAACAGCAAACGATAAATATCAAATTGTGTTTGTTTTTTCAGTCTTAGAAGGAAAAAAAGTTTTTTTTCTTTGCCCTAAACCACATTTAAAGACTGGCGGATGCGGTATTGCATTACGATAGGCTATTTTAGAAGATAATAGTTTCTCGATTGAAAAATAAGAGTTAGTAAGAAAACGAATTCGAATACAAATCCCAAATGATATTATTTTGTTTGTGTTTATATTGCATTTCTCTGAGTTTGTTTTTCTCAACAGTTGATATAAAGGAAAATTTTTTTTTGTCTTCCACTTTACTTTTTTTTATTTCTAACAAGTCATTCTTCCACTTTTTGCTGAAAAATTGAAACATGAAACAGTTCACGAATCTTATTTCAAGATACATATTTTAACTATTCCCAGAATGCTTTGATTCATATGGTTCTATTCACCCATAAAAAATGATATTCGAATTAATCTCAAACAAAATTGCAAGAAAAAATACTTCTTCAAATACTGATTATGAAAACGTCGTAAATTAATAATCGAAGTTTAAGTAACCTTTTCTTATTGTTGTTTGTTATAATTAAAAACTCCTGATAGCATTCACTATATTCACTATAATTTTTTAAAATTATCTTGAAAGTTTAAAAGAAGTAAACTGGTGCAAAATACTTACTATTGATGCATACATTATAGAATAAGGGTTACCCAGAAAGTGAAGACCGTGTAGTTATAAAAGGTGAAAAATACAATAATTATATTATTTGAAAAAATAATTCTGTTTCATACCCGAAGCCTCTTTCATTTCTCTAAGCCAATGATTCTCAAACTATTTTTTGTTGTTGAGGTACAATTTTAACAATTTCAATATCTGGCAGCACATTAACAATCAAATAAGTTTGAAATAATTTTATTTATCTTTGACACACTTCCATCTATCCACGGAAGAATAAGTTAAGTATACCACGAATACTCTTAGTTTATTTGTATAAAACGGCCAAAAATGATTAAGTTTCAGATATTACTTTTTTTTCTTAGAATATAATTAATGATCTTAAAAAAATTTGTCGGGACACGTAAGTGCCACGGCACAGAGGTTGAGAATCACCGCTCTAAGCAATCACCTCATATATTTAAACATTTCTCGTATTTATTCGCGAGATTCATAATTTCTATGTTTGTTATACTCTTCTGCCTCCAGTGCATTGTAAAATGGTCAACTTTTCATCACTTACAAAACGTTTACCGCGCAGAAACTCTTTCAACTTGGGGATTAGATGGTAATTGCTAGAAGCAAGATCTGGACTATAGGATGGATCAAAAATTTCCCATTCGAATTGATCCAACGATTCTTCAGTTTCAGTATGAGCGTAGGCATTGTTAAAAAGCATTCTTCGCCTCCTGTTTTGGATGGCTCACTGTAGGAAATCATTCAAAGCCGCAGGAGGCCATCTTCTTAATGTCTTGTGGCGGTGGAATCTACACTGGTGTCCAAAAGTTAAGCATAATTGAAAGTTATGTGAATAAAGAAGGAACTGTAAATCAGAATGGCGGGAAACATGATATGCTAGTGTAAAATGGTTATAAAATAAGGAAGCAAATCAAAAGAATGATAATAATTAATTTTACTATCCAAAGTAGCAGTTTGAAAGAAAACTGAGCATAGCAAGGATTCACACTTTAAAGAAAACATTAAATAAAATACTGATGCTGCAGTTTAATAAGGCGTGTGGTCACATCTGACAGCCAGGCACGCTGCACAGCGATTTACCATACTTGCTATGAGATGCCAAATGAGCTGTGGGCTCAAACGGTTCCAAGATTCTTGGAGAGCTGTCTTCAGTTCTGTAACGGAGCTGGGTGGGTGCGAAAGGGCTTCAATTTGTCTCCCGAGCATATCCCATACAAGCTCGATAGGTTTTAAATCATGGGAGTTCGCAGGACACGACATGCGCCGGATGTTTTCCGTTTCAAGGAAGTCACCAATCAGCACCGCTCGGTGACATGGCGCATTATCATCCATGAATATGAAGTCAGGATCGACAGCACCTCGAAACAAGCGAACATAAGGAAGGCTCAAGAACTTCGTCTCTGTATCTGAGAGCAGTCACAGACCCTGTGTCAAAGAAATGGAGGTCTATGCGGCCGTCCATCATGATGCCTGCCCATACCATTACTCCCCTTGATGGAAAATGATGTCTTTCCGTTATGTTTCTTGGTTCAAAACCTGTTCCACGTTCTCTCTATATCGTTACCCGCCGAGAATCACTACTCGGACTAAACCGGGACTCGTCACTGAACATCACGTTGGCCCACTCTCCCACACTCCAATGTTGTTGTTTCGAACCCAGTGCTCTGGCAGTACTGCCCCTCTGACGTCGCGAACTTATTACCAGATATCGGTCTTGGCGAGGGGTTGTGACTCTTGGTCGACCTGATACTGGTTGTAGGATAACATCTCCTGTTCTTTGAAACCTCTGCCACAGTCTTGAGATCACAGACTGGTCCACATTCAGAATTCGAGACACTTCGATTTGTGATCGTGAGGATTCCGGTATTCCAACGATTCTTCCTTTCGTAAACATGTCCAATTGGCGACTTTGTGCCATCATTCACCTTGTTTGATGGCTAACTACGTTCCTTCGCACAGCAGTTGCACGAAACTTGTCTGAACTGCTTATGCTGCGTGAATAGGTTTCTCAGCGTTCCGACATGCGCCGGTGTTTCGCGTAGGACGTAGTCGACTGAAAAGTTTTGCAAAAACCCAATGTTTCTTCTTCACCCAATTAATATCCGAAAGAAATTTGGAATAATTTTACGAATATTTACTCCATGTTTTTTGCATTTTACGATTTATGCTTAACTTTTGGACACCAGTGTATATAAACCACTTACTGCCTCGGGACTGAAGTGATCATTTTTGTCTAGGGGTAAGTCGTGTGCGTACAGAATGGAAGGTACCGAGATCGAATCTCCTTCTTTGATGACCCTGGGAACTTCGAACAAACACAACCTTCGCGCAGCAATCGTGACGCCATCTATCCACCGCAAGTACTACCAAGCCGTCAGATACATGACGAAATCAAAAAAGCCGTCTCTTCCAAATGACACAATCTTCAAGCCGTCACGCACGAATGACGCAACCTTCAAGCCATCACACCCAGAATGACGGAACTCTCAAGCCATCACACCCAGAATGATGCAACCCTCAAGCCATCACACCCAGAATGACGCAACATACAAGCCGTTACAACTTAGTGACGCAACAACTCATACACTCGCCATAACAACGATATCGTTCATTCGCCACCTACCGACTCACTGGTAGGGGAGTGTGGGGTGGTGGAACCTATATAAGCAACTAACTGCCTCCGGATATTTTGGTCTAGGAGTAAGTCGTGTACTTACGGAACGGAAGGTACCGAGATCGAATCTCCTTCAGCCTTTTCACACGAGTCAACATTTGCCGCTTTTTATCGAAGGAGCAGACAGTTGAGAGCTAATTTTGATAAGAAATCACCACAGTCCCTTCACACGTGGTCAAACAGTTCTCCTTCAAAAACCACGCTCTCTTCTCCATCTTTAGTTGATTCAACTAAAAGGATAACTTGGAAACTGCGCTCTTCACATGCGGTTACTAGTGTGTGGAAAATGGAGAAAGCTTTTTATTTCGGGCTCAGTAATTTGACCAATGTGTTTGTGAAATTCGCTACTTCACTCCCTTTTTAGTCAACTTTGTGCCTTGAAAGGAATTCTCTACCCTCTTTACATAGAGAAATGGCAACAGGAAACGAGTTGACAAGCTGTAATATTATTCTTATGTAATCTGGTGTTACTTAATTTTGGTTTTCGATATAGGCAACACCTTGATGAGACATTGTGTAAACAACAATCATATCTATCATGTAACCTCATTTCAAAGTCATTAAAAGCTAAGTTCCTTCCTACACATTCCGTCCACTCCAATTATCTTATTTACAGTACAATTTTAATGATTTTGAAGATTTCTTGAATCGTTTCTTTTTCAAATTTAATCATGGAACAATTGCTTAAAACTGAAAGATTCTATATAGATCCATATGTTCAAATGTGGAAACAAAATAGAGCCATTGGGGAAAAAAAAACTTTTGAAAATATTTTAGGAGGGATAAAAACCATCAACGAAGAAAATAAACTTTCTTAGCTGTGTAATAACGTAACCACAAATGTTTACCGGTTCATTAATAATTGCACAACTTATGCTCAAGCTATTGCGATACTTGATTCACTACTTATAAGGAAACGTATCGTTATATTCGCTAGATATTGCTTGTCCACGCGAAATCAACAAACGGAAGTATCTGTCAGTGAATATTTACAAGTCCTAAACCAACTGAGCAAAGACTAACTTTACTGATGTAAAGGTTGAAGAAAACCAAAAGGAGTATATTATAGATGCTTTCATACGAGGCTTAAAATGTCCTAGTATTCGTCAACGACTCCTCGAAAATACATCGATGACTCTCGATCAAGTTTTTGAGCAAACTAGAACCCTTGAATCAGCTGAAGGGCAAGCAGCTTCTTATGTGGGAAGTTCTTTTGCAGTACAACCTGCAGCAATGAAAGCTGGCGATTTTTCAGATGAAACCTTAGCAACGACAGCGGCTCTTCCTCCTCCTCCTCAAGATCTCAAAAATGCTTCTTTTGTGGAAATGGACTTGCACTCATGAACCATTTGTCCAGCTAGAGATGTTATTAGCAGAAAATGTGGAAAAAAAGGGACATATTACCAGCTAGTGTGCAAATCTAGACCTGGTAGAAATTCTTCAATTGTGGTGGCTTCTTCAAATACACTGGCAGATATGATATTTCAGGATCTATTCACTGTCTCCAGAAATCAATTATTAAGGCATTGGTTAATAATATTCAGCTCAGTGCATTAATCGATACAAAGTTAGTTTTCTTAACGAAAAACATGTGGCGAAATGTAAATCGAAAGTTGAACCATATTTTGGAATAATATTCATGGCAAACTCCTCTATGGTGACTTCAACAGTGAGTGCTTAAAAATTGAAAACTTCACTTATCAAAACGTGTAACTTTTAGTTATGAAAGATCTCTGTAGGAATTTTTTGATAGGCCATGATATTCTAAACAGACATTCATCAGTAGAAATTGGATTTGATGGTAATAGACCTCCTCTAACAATTTGTTCTTTGGCTGTAGCACAAGTGCTTCCTGTTTCGTTATTTTCTAACTTGAATCCAGGCAGTAGACCTTTGTTTACAAAGTCGAGACATCATACTGATGAAGACTATAACTTTATGGCATTTGAAGTTCTGAAACACTTCTCCAGGTAGGAGTCATTGAAACAAGTAACTCACCATGGAGGGCTCAAGCCTTTGCAAATAGAGGAGAAAATCAGAAGCTCAGTGATAAATCTAACATGTGATTTTTTTTACAATTTTACTTTAAAATTAGAAAAGCAAAATTCATTCGTAGATAACTTTTCTCTACTCATTCAAATAAATTTAAGATCATAATGTTTTTTAAACTTATCCAGCCAATTTTCACAGGTTTTAAGATTATCTTTTTTTCGCCAAAATAATTCTGTTTTCAAAGAAATATTTTACCTTTGCTTTTCGAAATTAAGAGAAAACTTCTTCCACATCAGAAACTCACCACTCAATATTGTTTTGCAGCTGGCTTATTAAAAACAGATTTCATAATATTTTCACTTTTTTCATGAATTATTGACCTGCCAATACGACAGGCTTTAAATTGGGTAGATGTAGTTTCTCCGTTATTAAACTGTTTTAAAAAGCACCACTTTTCAGATATGAGAGAATCATACGTTTTTTTAAAATCTGGTTATGATATAATGAGCTTCACTTATTTCATGAATTACAAAAATCATTTCGGAATTAACATAAACTAACAGCGAACACAAAGTAACAAGAGTTGATTACAATAGTGCACAGTGCTAAACATCAAGAGGAAAACTAGTCTGGAATGGGTTATAGCGATGGACAGAGTACATTTCATCAGGAAAACAATGATTCATTGCCCTGTAGCAAATAGTGGCCGAATAGCAAGTGTCAAGACTAGAGGAATTCTAGTTTAAAAGTTACTATAAAATTAAAATTCCATTTCCAAAAGCAGGATCCTCTTGTAACCTATTGAGACATTATTGGTACTTTATCACTTATTTGGTTGTTACAACCTTACAATGAAGATTTTACTATCATATAATCATGGCGATTCGTCTTTTTTAACACCCTTTTATAAGCTTCCCTTGTATGTAACGGAATCTTTGAACTCAATTTTTACCCACTTTAAAAGGTCAGATTAATTCGAAATTTTGCTCACTTGTCCAGGACCGATAACAATACAATAATTTAATAATTTTGTTCCATTGTTCTGATCAGGATCATCAGGATAAACGATTTTCCATTTTCAGATTCCATCCCACATCCGGCGACTAATTTCAGATCCCTTTTCCAGATTTGGCGACTAATTCCAGATTTGGTGACTGAAAGATCAAGTAACACAACTTTGTTCAATTTAGTAAAAGGGCGTTTTTTAGTTTTTTAAAAGTATAATTTTTTTATCATCATCACCATCATTTCTTTCAATTTGCCCCACTCTGGATGAGAGTCAAAAAGCATTTACAATACCTGTCACATGTTTCTTGGGAAAGGTCTATTCTATTTCTAAGATAAAGTATTTTTTTTTCACGAAGTTAATTAAGAAAATTAAATTAAGCAAGTAAAGCAATTACCAGCAAGTAAAAATTCTTCAATTTTTACTTGCTGGTTTTTTAAAGTAGTTCTTTGTATATATTTATCCTCATAAATGTCCTTTTTCTCTATTGTAAAGGTTGTTCTACGAGATATTGATAGAAAAAAAGTTCTCTTTTTTACCGAAACTAATAGTGACACCAAACCATTCAGAGTCATTTTGCGAGGAGAAGAGAGACACAGAAAACGGAAACTAGTATAAATTTTCTGAATCACCATCTTGGCGCCAGAAAGCTGTTCTCAAGCAGACACTAGGATTAATGAAAAGCATTACGTTAACTTTTGCTTGAGAGAGCTTGGCATTATAATTTTCGGAACTGTGGACCAGTAACTGGCGACTAATTCTGCTGATAATAGTAGTCTTTTAAGGCTTAAACTTTGAAAAAAAAAGCTTTTCTTTTATTTAACCCTCTTTTTCTTGTAAAGAAGTATAATTTAAATAAGATCAAAAGAAAAAGATGGCTATTTATTTGTATAAAATTATAAAATTCCCAGATATGATAAGAGTTTAAATGGACTAAAATTAAATATGCCAATCTTATATTTAAAGCTATTTGCTGTAATCCTTTATCTACTGCATTATGATGTATTGCAATTTTTTTTTGAATCACTACAGTGAAAATTAAGGGATATACATAAGTAAAATACTCAACTAAGAAATTTAATCCGTTAGAGCTAATTAATTAAGCTGGTACTTTAAAATACCGTCAGTACACGGAGGTTTAAAACACTCTCATAGTACAAAATAATCTTATGACTTTTTTAACGGGGTTTTAACTCTTAAAAATACTAAATAACCAGAGAACACTAATATTTTACAGCACAATTTTTTTAAAAATTTTTTTTTTACACATTAAAAGCATGTTTTACACTTAAACTTAATTTGATGATATTTAAAGAAACAGTTTTTCTTTTAATTAATATACAAAAATTCATTACATGGTGTGCATTTTGAGTGAGGTTTCGGTTGAATATTTTTTAAGGCTCTACATCCTGGGGTAGGACATGCTGTATTTTCTGAACATGAACTACTGCACCTTGAGTCTTTATCTCAGTCTCTTGATCGTCATTTTAAGAATCTTACAAAAATTCCGGCAGATAATTTGCTGGGACTTCATCTGAAGAATCATCTGTTAGTGCATCACTGCTTTCAGATGGTAAGTTCTGTAATAAATCCAAGGCCTCTTGAAGACTGAGCTTCTTTTTTCCAGACACTCTAAGAAAAGGGGAAAATAATAATAGCACATTGAAAACCTCCTATTATTGTTAAATCTCATTATGAAAGAATAGAATTAAAAGAGAGTTCCTGCTAAAAATCGTAAGAATATTCGTAAAAATGGTTATTCTATGTATTTTTAAAGTGAGTGGTACTTATAAGTACCGTCAGTAATAAAGGGTTGAATTATAAATGTAACAAAACACGACAGGCAAAATGCATGAAAAAACAAATTGAACGAACAAAATGCAATCTCATCGTGAAATTCTTGAAGCAGAATTACATGAGTTATACTAATAACGAAAAAATATAAATTCAGAAACGCATAATAAATTAGCTTGCAGTAATAAATGTTATATGAATATCGGCACTTTCATTAAGGCGGCTGTTGTATTGCACCTAACAACTTTTATCCTATGAGGTTGAAAAGGGAAAAAATATAGAATATATAACTGAATGTATACAGTATAATGCCACTTTATGCATGAACTATATCCAAAAATCATTTTTAAGTACGTATAACACTCTCTTTTCTTTCCGTTACTTAATTGAATTTGTGAGAATAATAAAAAGCATTTTCAGCAAAATAAATATTTTCCTCGCCGCTCATTTCATTAATATAAGATCCTTTGTTGGGAAGAAGCAGTATATTAACTATTAGATTTGATTAATTATTAGATAATGAAAGTGAAGTTAATATTCTCTTAGGATCTGAAGGAAATTAATTTCTAGCTACTAACTAGATGAGTAGTCTGATATTTGGCTTATATATACCTTAACAAATTTGTAGTTCTCAAATCTGTATTATATATAAACTTAAATAACACAATCCTTTAATAGATATTCGTATGAGAGTGCAAATATTTTTTTTCTGGTTTGGATAAACATTTCAGAATGTAATACATCTAATGAAAAACAAAAAAAGGAAGATCATTTCTATGAAAGTATCGTAAGAAGTTGATTACACTCTTGTATTCTTTTTGTTCTGAGGAAAGTAACGAGCATAATAACGTCATACATGCATACTCGATATAATATGTTACTTTCTCATATACGTTCTGCATATGTAGTTATTAATGCACAAAATATTCGTAAAATATAACTCGTTGAAGGACAGTAAAAATATTTGTTCATCTATGTGAGCTTTGCATACGTAAAATATTACATATATTCTCAAAATTAGGTTTAAAAAAATGGCGTAACTGATCTTGAAAAAATGATACGAAATTAGATATCTGATTGGTTGATTGTTTCTGCGAAGCTACGCTAGGGTTATTGGCTACGGATCTTGGAATTTTGAACTACTATCAAGTGAAGAGGATGACACATCTAAGTGGGAACCAGTGGCGTAAAGGAGAATATTATGGCCCTCTTGCAAAGTCAGGCTTTGGGGCCTCAAGTCGGATATTACAGAGGGTACGTACTTGGAGTCAGTCAGGCTTTGGGTCCCACTATAATCCTAGATGCGGGGGTTGCGGGAATGTACATTACGCCACTAGTTGGAACCCACACCCCACTCATGTTGTGACGGATCTATACACGGCTCTACTAATTCCTTGGGGATTCTTCTGGGGAAAAATATTTTTTAAACCAACTTTCGCCGTGATTATGAAAATGAAGTATATTATATAAATTCTGTATTCGCAAGTTTGAGGAGTTGGCAAAGAGTTGGCAAGTGAATTGGCGAGTTAATTTGTTAGTTGAAGAGTGAAGAATCTGGGAATTATTCAGAGCATTTGGAGTTCATCCATGAAAAGGATTACAGAGAGTGTATCAATCGACAGTGATTAAATTCAGATAAGGATCTCCTGCAAAGATTCAAGTGTAGGATCAGCTTTATAAAAGAACAGGTATCGTGATCCTAATTTTAAATAGAAGTTAGCTTATTAGTGTGCGACGTAGTTTATATTGAGAGTGTTTAAGCTATCGGGGAATCAGTTGAGGGTCTGTATTATTATCCCCGTGCTGTTGAATCTCACCTCCGCGCTCTAATATCTGATCAGTTATCTTAGTTAGATTGTTGTGTCTGATTGATATTTTGGTATCAATAAATTAATTAGAGTGAAACATGTCTAGTAATTATTCAGTTTCTCCCACACACCTAGCCGAGTCTGCGGGTAGACCAGGGTTTTCAGATGGAAGCAGGAACCGTCCGTCTTTACAATGTGAGGATTTAAGCTTCTACAGATTTATTGGGAATCATTTCTCTACACTGTAGATCTTCAGTGGCACCACAGAACTCGACACCTACGACTTGACCATTACCACTCGGTTACAGTGGCTGGTATTAAAGAACTTAGAATAAGCAATAAAATTATTGTTAGGGAAGTTGATAAAAAATAATTGTAAGGAAAAATATGTGAATTTTTAAATATATTTGTTTGCTACAAAGTATACTTTCTAAGATATTTGTCACATTAATAATAAGTAAATGAAATAGCTCCCTAGTAAATTCCAAAAAACTATTTTTCTATGTAGAATGATTATAATGAAAATAATTAATAATTTAAGTTACTGAAATTTGTAAGCACTCACTTTTGTTCAATTTAAAAGTGTGCTTATAATACAGCCAATACACATTACAGTTTGGAACCACAATCAGATAACAAAAAATTGGCATTCCATTCTTCACATTCACTTCAAATAAACGTGACAATCCTAAGCCTAGACGTATTTCACTCCATTCTCTCAGCCGCCTATCGATGGTAATTGCAGTCAATGATGTTACAGCTACGTCAGATAACTGATAAGGATACATGAAAGGTTAGGAGTGTTAACTGGACGATTTTTTTCACATTCTGTAGTTGCTATCAATAGACAGCTAGTTTTTTGAGGCTCTGTACGACAATGGTTTACTGATTGGTAACATCATTACGACCCAAATGCCAAAAGATCCTGCAGTTTAACCATCCTGCTTCCTTCAATATAATTGCGCGTCCTCTCTCAAACGGTAACATCTGCTGATAATATTCGCGAATCCGTCAGTGATGGATAGAACCTCATTCACGTAGAAGTCATGTCTTAGAATTGTAATATCCTCTGTTTTATATACGATCCAGAACAGGGACGTCTTAAGGCATAGACTAACTGGGCCCGGGCCCAGAGCTTCGGCTTCAAGGGGGGGGGGTTGTCTCGTTCTCGAATACAATTATGATTAGAATAATCCTAACGATCAAATGTTATTTCTAGTTGTATTCTCCGAAAAAAAATTTAGGACTGCATGTCATGACTGTCGGCCTAGACCTACCACCATAAGCAATCATTACTCATTAAGTCGAAGAGCAGAAGTCGGTCAAGCCGATTTGCACGATTGTAAGTCATGCACATTTATTTGTTTCGGGTTACTATTCATATGAGTATTTGATATATATAACGTATGCTATGCACAATATACTTTCAAGGGTCATTTGTGTAAAGGCCCAGGGCCTACTTTTTATGTACGAGCCTAAGCAAGTCTTAAGAAGACCCTGATCCAGAAGTTTCGTTACAGTCAGAGACGTTTTAAGGCATGAGACAACTGGGCCCGTGTCCAGAGCCTATGTATAAGGGCTCTCATCTCGTTCTTGATTGCGCCTTAGTAAGATCATAATCCGAATGATTCATTCGTCAAATGTTACCCCCCCCCCCCGGATATATTCTCCGAAAAACGAAATTTTGAGTTATATGCCATCTGGCAACAGTGTCAACACTGCAGTATTATTGGCTACTTAAAAAGGCCGTAGTTGGGTCTTCTTTTCCATATGGACTAGTCCTCAAGAAATCTTAAAACGTCACTGGTTTCAATACATTAGATCAACATCTTGTTAGTCACTGGGCACCAAAAGTTAATCATTTCAATATTTTGTTAAGTTCGTACACAATATCGTTTCGTTTGTATTGTCTGTATCTTGTGTATTTTTTTTAATTCATCATTTCGTTTCATGTATGTTGTGTATCGTGTATATAACTTGGGAATAAGTTTATAAACATAATTATAGAATTCGTGTTAAATAAAATAGAAATAAATTTGAAATGTGACTATAGGTGCATTTAAAATATAAGATTTTTCAAATGATTCAAATATATTTAGTTCATTTTTGAAATGTAATAAATTTAAAAATAGTTTTTTTAAAGAATATTTTTATGACACACAGTTTAAAATACATATTTTCAAAGCTTTTAGTTTAAGGTTTATTCTTTTTGTCTTCTTTAAAAATAGAAGCTTTGTTTGTTTATTTGCAGTAAAATTCTTTCCTGTAATCTTTTTTTTCAAAATGTTTATGAAGCAAATCCCAAGTGAGATTAATTTTCAATGCAAAATCATTAGTGAAAATAATTAATAACATATAAGCCTTCAAAACAGTATTCATTACAAAGTAGTATTCGTTAATTTGAATAACTGAAAAAAAATTTCAGAAATATTGGTTTGCTTTATATAGTGGAACACTGAACAGCATTTTTATAAAAATTCTGCGTGGGCGTGTTTACCATATTTCGAGTAATTACCATCTTTGAATGACCAGAACAATGTAATCCAATTATAAAAGAACCAAATTAACTTAAGGCATTCTTTTGAGAATTATTTCTAAAGAATTTACTAAAGCTTAGAAATGAAATGATATAAATAATTTTGGATAAACAGAGTTGTGTATTTAATGCAGAAAATTGAATTAACAGTCATATTAAAGAGGTGCTTCATTAAATTAGTCGTTTTAAAAATACTTATTAATGTAAAATATTCATGGTACAATGAGATTAAGAAAATTATATTAAATCTTAAGATCCTTTGTGTGGAATTAATTTATGCAGTGCATTTATTCATTATCGTATCGATAAGCCACAAATTAATTCATTTAAACTTTTCATTCTCCTTTTGATCCCCCACATGCTTTTCTAAAAATAAGAATAGGTTATAAAAAAGCACCGATAATTATACATAACCACCAGTTTATTACACTTACTAATACACACATTTCTATACATAGGAAACAAGTAAAAAATTTTTTCAAGTCAATTTCTACTCTGGGGGCACCATCTGTTGCAGCTAGTTATAACTTCGTTAGAAATATCGCAGAATAAATTTAAAATTAAAAAATAAAATTCAATTAATGAATTAATATTTGAAAAAACTGTATTAACTTAAAGTGTCATCTACTACAAGTTTGAAAAATGTTTTAGAACTTGAGTCGATGAATATGTCATCCACAATTTTGAAGCCTGGTATCAACAACTCTCATGTAGCTCTAGGTCAGAATTAATTTCAGTTAGAACCATTTGACCCAAGCAAAATAATCTGATACAAATTCCTTATTTCCTCAACACATAATTTTTAGTTTATTCAGTAAGTTTCATTAAAATAACTTGCATTTAAGTATAAAAAATAGATAAGTAAAACATAATTATAATTGAACAAATGAACTTAGTACATATTTTTTCGGGAAAAGTACTCGTTCTGATATATTTTCTAAAGCTAAACGAGGTGTAACGCACGCTACACTTCCCAGACTGGAATATAGATGTCGCCACGTTATGATTACATTTGTAACCGTAACGTGAACTTTTAACACACTACTTTTACCCGAAAGAGAGAGCTTGGATCCCAATGAGTTAGGATTACCCACCATGTTATCTAATCCCGGATTGTATTTAAACTATATATATATATAATTTACTTTAATTTGTTCCTCTAAAAAGTTACCTTATTTATCTTGTAGGACCGTCCTTTGTAATTGTGATACTGCCATGTTATTAAATGTATTATTTTATCCCCAAGATTTTGTTGATTACGTTAAGTCTTAACCCAATAATAACATAAAGCAACGTTACAGAGGTCATTTATTTTTAAGAATAGTTTCATCCATTATTATTGAATTTATGGACTCACTTATTGGGAAAATGGAAGTGGGAAACGAATTTTTACGAATGTTTCTCCAGATTCTTTTGAAAAAGACCAGCACAGTTTCTCAGCAAGAGGATATTGGTTATTCTGTCAGAAAATGCATTTTCTCTATAGTTCTATAAACTGCATTAAGAAATATTTCATCTTTTCGAACGTATCAAACTATGTGATGATTTCATTTCGTTTGCAATAAAAATAAACTATCTACTATTGGTTAAGAACTATCTCCCCGGATTATCTTCGTTAGAACTTAGGCAATAAAATGACTCTTAGACATGAAATAATGGTGAAAATACGAGAGAGAGAGAATATTTTCCGTCTTAATATATATGCAAACAGCTATATTATAAATGTTTTCTTTGTAAAAACTGTATTTTATTACTGAATACTGATACAACACACACAGATATTTTTTAAGGCTAACCGTATATGTATCGATTGAATACAGTTTGGCAACTCAAACACGCCAAATTTGGAATGTTCAAAACTAATTTCAGTATAACGGAAAAAATAAGTTTTTTACTCCGTTATATTTCATTTGAGTTTGTTTTCCTTTGCAGACACTTAAGGTATCCGACTGGTTGTCACAATATTTTTTTTTTTAAAAAAAAAGAGATATGGGGATTTTTTAAAATTATTTTTAGATTTGTTTTGTGCATTTTAAGAAAAATGTGCTAAAATTAAGAAGAGGAAAAGAAATTCTTATTACTAAAATGGAAAAAAAAGGGGTAAAAATTTACAAAAAATAACATAAACGCGGCCCATTCTGTACCAAAAGTTTTTGGACGAATTTTAAATTTTTCAACTCTGATGCGTTGCTATGTTATTCATTGATGAAATGACCTTCAGGATAAGAGATATTTTCTTTTTTACAAAAACTAGAGCACTTTATCTCGGTTACTATATGAAAATGTTTAAAAAGACAGTGATTATATTCACATAAGGGACTGTAAATTTTGTAATCAAACAGTGATTGATAAATCTGAAGGTTAAAACAATTCTACTATTATACAGAACTTTCAGAAAAAATTTCAGTTAATTATGTTCAAAACTTTTTGAGCAATCGCTGACCCCGTTTGATTATTTTAAAAAAATCACATTTCGAGTAAAACGCGTTTTAAAGTATGACATATTGCTTAAAGTAATGGCATCTGCTTTTTCTAAAACACTTGTAGTTTTTGTTCTAGTAAACGGAAAATGATAAACTTGGTATTTTTATAAAGCTAATAAGATGGCCCATAAAATAAAATCATAAAAAAATTTTTGTTAATTTTGACAAAATTCACAGTTTTAGGGTAGTAGAAAACCTTAATGGAATCCAATTTATTATTTTTAAGCAAATGCGACTTTCGATATAGGTCTAAAGTTAAAAATATGACGTAGGCTGGTGCATTGCTGGACGCTTTCTTATATATATTTGTGACGGATCTATACGCGGTGCTTCTAATCCCTTCTTATATCTTTAAGGTAAATATTTATTTCAACCAACCTTCATCGAGTAAGGGAACGTGATTTATGTAAATGAGGTATATTATATAAATTAGGTTTTCGCGAGTTGGCAGTAAGTAAGTTGTTGACACGCTGAAGTTGATACGTTGCATGTGTGCAAGTAGGAGTTAACATAAAGTTTGAGAATTAGCTGTTAGTTGAAGATTGAAAAGGAGTGGAACTAGTTAAAGATTACAGCGCGTGAAGTCAACGACATTTGATCAAGCCAAAGAGAGCACCTGCAAGTTTCCAGTATAGGATACGATGCATAAAGATTTCAGGTACTGTGCGTTTGATTAAGTAGAAGATATAGTTTATTCGTGTGTGACGTAGTTATATTTGAGCGTATTTAAGCTATCTTAGATTCAGTTGAGGGTCTGTAGTAGTATCCTCGTGTTATAGAATTTCACCTCCGCACTCTACTATATTTCAGCTACCTTAATTAGAATTGTATTGTGTCTGCTTGATAATTGTTAATAAAGATTAATAAATTAATTAAATTGAAAACATGTCTGTGGATTATTCTGTTTCTCCCACACATCTAGCCAGGTTTACAGGTAGACAAGAGGGTTTCGAGGTAAAGGGAACCAAACGTTATCACATATTTTACTGTAAAAGATTCATGAAATTTTCATTTATGAGTATTTTTTTAAAATCAAGTTTCAAAATGATCCTATAATTTAATTTATTTTGTTATGGGTTAAAATATTGAATAAATAGGACTACAGTCCATTAATTTTTCCTTTGTATATCAGAATATTAAATGCAATACGTACTTCATTAAGTTTCCCCCTCAAAATAATGCTTTCTTTAGTTGTTTTCCGTAATAAGCAAAATTAAAAAGAAAAAAAATCAACTTTTGGCACATTTTTGTCAAATACATTCCAGAAATAAGGCACTAAAATATGAATAAAAGTAACGTTTTTATTTAAAAGAAATTCATCTGCTAATTGATTTTTACACCGTGTCGAAGAGCAATTTTCTCTTTCAATTAATTCAATTAGTAACAACATAGTGTTAAATGTGCTGCTGGTGAAATCAAGTGTAGAAAACATTATTATTTTGATATTTATTATTTTTTTAACAGTATTTCTTTCATTTTCCTTCTAAAAATTCAGTAACAAAAGTGTTTGTCCGGTTAATTTTTTAAATTTTTTTACATCATTCCGTTTGAAAAATTAGTATTCAAGAATTCTAAAAGAATCTAAAGAAACAATCTCTGTAACATTATAAAAGTTGATAACACGTATATCAAAGAATAGCAAAATAAATTGAAGCTGTTTCGTAGCTTGTAACAATTGAGATTCCTAATAATTATTTGTTTCTATTTTTTAATAACCCATTTGGGATCGTCTCGTTTTGTTTATAGTAAAACATTTTACTTCATAAACGTATTAAATTTAATCTTTTAACTAATTTATTTAATCTTCAAACAATCTGTATCAAATAAATTACATATATGAAAAGATATTGATCTTTTTTTAAAAACTTAACTGTTATTAATTAGGGTTATGATAATGATACTAAAATAATACTTATCTAAGACCTTTAAATAGTAGACTTTTAATGATGAGAACTGATTCAGGCAGACGAGATCTAAATATCTCCTGTTTAATTTGCTCTTCCCTCAATAATGTTTTCATAAAACCGTTAAATTCTTCTATTTTTTCTGTTCTCCTCTCTCCCATTCATTGCTCTTCGAATTAAATAGTAAAAGTCATTTGCATATGTCACGATTTCTTAGAAGAGGTTCTCATATCAAACGCCGTAGCAAAGCTGTACCAGAGGTTAGTTAAGGGAAAAGCGCGTGAGAGTCCTTTACAAGGCATTTTAACCTTTTCGCAACGGGTGTGTCATATATGCTCCAGTCTCACGCCCCCTCATCGGGCGGTAGACCGTTTAATGCCCTTTTTCATGGGGATGGCCAATCCTGTAGAACAAGTACGAAACGCGATTCACACCAGTGCATCATGCGGCTGCCGGTGACATTAGGGGGCGATGCATACGTAACACTCCCGTCTCTACAATGTTTTATGTTGACCAGTACGTCCAAGCGAAAAGGTTAATGAAGTAAGTAATGTAACATGTAATCTCAAGTAATGTGTCGTTCTATAATTTTTTTTATGAAACTTTTTTTCTTATGAATTTTATTAAAATACAATTTAGTTTAAAAATTATAGTTTAAAAAAAATGAAAAAAATATTCTTTTATAGTTAATCGAACTAAGTTGTAACTTAATCTTTTAGTCGCCAAATCTGGAAACGGGATCTGAAACTAGTCGCCAGAGGCGGGATGGGATCTGAAAATGGGAAATCGTTAATCCTGATGATCTTGATCAGGACAATGGAACAAAATTATTAAATTATTGTATTGTACTCAATCCTGAACAATTGAGAAAAATTTATAATTAATCCGACATTTTAAAGAGGGTAAAAATTGAGTTCAAAGATTCTGTTACATATGTAGATTTATTGGCCGCTAATGTGAGCCAATTTAGTGGAATTAGTGGTAAATATGAGACAAATATTAAGTCAGAATATTATCTTCCACAAACCAACATTACAGCACAATAACTAACTGAAATTTTATTCTATTGCCAGAAAACGTTTTACATTAGCTAAGAAATCAATTACAAAATAAATCGTCTGCTAAAAAAATAATATTTAACAAATAAGAATTATAATATTAATAAAATATTAATACATTTATTTTTATTTAATTAACAAAAATTAATTAATAATTAATAAACAAATAATAATTTAGTTCATTTTAATTATATTTTTAAATACGCAAAAAAAAAAGTCTTCCATTTTAAATTAAATTAGCTGACAAGAGAAGAAAGGTAAGAGTTAAATTTCCTGTACACATACAAGTAAAGCTTAAAAAAGGTGTTAAAAACAATAGAAAGAGAAACAAGATGCTAAAAATCAGGATTCTCTTACAGGTTTTCGTGTTTAAATGTCTACAAAAATATACTATTTGAAATTTAAAATTCTAATCTTACTGACTTTTCTAAGGCATCTAGCATTGTAACAAAACACAAACGCTACTGTTCTTTAAATGCTTCTTATGTCGAAAGAGTTTTTGCTTTTATGTTCAAAAAACAGGATAACGTGTTTATCATTTGAAGTCAGGTTGGATGAAATCAGAATTGTATTACCAGGTAGATAAATGAAAAGCTCTCTTGGGGGGGGGGGGGCTCCAGAAACCCTAGAAATCGTTTCTTCACGTTTTCATCTTTGTTTCTTTCGCCAGTTGATTTCCTTCAATATATTGAACAAAACGGATTTGGGAAATTCTTAACCTAGGAAAAACAATAAAATTCTCTCCAGGGTATATCTCTCCCCCTCCCCACTCTGTTTCGTGGAAACTTGCTATAAAAATGAAGAATTTGGTAGTTTTTCTGAGAGTGTATCAATTTGGAAACTGGTAAAAGACGAACTGTTCACTCAATGGTTAAATTTACAACTTTGAGTCTAAGGTATCCGACTACTTGCAACAAACTTTTTATTTAAAAAAAAATGGAGATGGAAGAGATTTTATTTGTTGTTTTTAGATTTGTATAGTACATTTTAAGAAAAATATGCTAAAATTAAGAAGAGGAAAATAAATTATTATTACTAAAATGGGAAAAAATAAGTAAAATCTACCAAAAAAAAATGTAGATATGTGGATTTTTTTGTTGTCTTTATATTTATTTAGTACATTTTAAAAAAAATATGCAAAAACTAAGAATAGAAAAATAAATTATTATTACTAAAATGGGGAAAAAATTTGTAAAAATTGAGAAAAAATAATAACATAAATGTGGCCCATTCTGTACCAAAAGCTTATAAGCAGATTTTCAATTTTTCAATTCTGATGCGTTGCTATGTTATTCATTTTTGAAATGACTTTTAGGATAAGAGATATTTTAATTTTGACAAAAACTAGACCACTTTATTTTAGTTCTTAAATGAAATTGCTTAAAAAAACAGTGATTATATTAACATAAGGGACTGTAAATTTTGTAATAAAACAGTGATTGATAAATCTGAAAGTTAAAACACTTCTACTATTACACAGAACATACACCAAAATTTTCATTTCCATTAATTATTTTGAAAACGTTTTTTTTTGCAAATTTAATGTGGTTAAAAAGTTTTAATGTTAATTTAAAAGGTGTTTTGCCCTTAATTTTGTGATTCTGTAATATGTATATACATATTTATATTAATTGTAATTTAACAAAACATAACTAAGGTAAAATTTTTCTTTGTTGATCTAAGTAGGAATTGACTTAATTTTTTGTTATATTACTTGTTTCCTCAAAAATTCACCTAACATTTAAAACCCGTATATAAACCAAATTAAAAAAAAACCCCGCAGTTTTTAAACATGAGGTCAAAAATCTTTCTTAGCGGGTATAATTTGTGAAGCATTGACGTAAATTAAAATGTCAGGCATCAACGACGATAGTTTTATCCCTGGTAACCTTAACACACATTTCTTCCATTCATTTATAGAGCACTACTTGAGCTTTGCTTTCTTTGGAAAATAAGCGGGAAGAGAAATTTCTATTCGGCTTTTTTTTCAAACTGCAGGAGATCACGTTTCCTGAAAATTTTAATAAAAGTAGCAATGCAAGCCATTTTTTGTAAATGAGAAACAAGCTCAAGAGTGGATGAAACACATTTTGAATCAGGAATGATGCCAAAATAAGAAATAGAAAGCACGTGATCGTCGATCGAAGCTTCAAGTCCTAGAAGAAAGACTCACGGCATGATGATTATTTGCATTTAGATGTCCGTCTGAGAGAATGTGAATTTCACGAACAATGCGGAAACGGATTCTGGCACTAAATTCAAAGGATTTAAGGTATCCGACTATTCTAAAATTGTGAATTTTGCCGAAAATTGACACATTTTTTATGACTTTATTTTATAGACCATCTTATTAGCGTCATAAAAATACCAAGTTTAATATTTTTCGTTCGCTAGAACAAAAACTACAAGTGTTTCAGTAAAAGCAGATGCCATTCTTTAAGCAAGATGTCATACATTAAAACGCTTTTTACTGGAAATGTGTTTTTTTTGAAAATGTTCAAACGGGACCAGCGATTCCTAGAAAAGTTTCGAAAATGATTAACTGAAATTTTTTGTGTATGTTCTGTATAATAGTAGAAGAGCTTTAACCTTCAGATTTATCAATCACAGTTTTATTACAAAATTTACAGATCTTTGTGAATATAATCACTGTTTTTTAAGCAATTTAGTTTTTAATAACTAAGATAAAGTGCTCTAGTTTTTGTAAAAATTAAAATATCTGTTATTCTGAAGGTCATTTCAAAAATGAATAACATAGCAACACATCAGAATTGAAGAATTGAAAATTTGTTCAAAAATTTTTGGTACAGAATGGGCCCCGTTATTGTTAGTTTTTGTAAATTTTTCCCAATTTTTCCCATTTTTAGTAATAATAATTTCTTTTTCTCTTCTTAATTTAAGCATATTTTTCTTAAAATGTTCTAAAAAAATCTAAAAACCACAAAAAAAAAAAAAAAAAAAAAAAAGAAAATCTCTATATTTCTATTTTTTTTTAAAAAACAGCTTTCGCAAGCAGTCGGATACCTTAACTGATTTTATTTCTTATTTTTAGAATACAAGTTATATTAAAAACATACAAAAAGTTAAAAGATTAAAATCGTTTGTAGACTAACGAAAAACTGCTTTTCCCTCACACAAGCTACGTTTCTTTTGAGATTAACAGATCCGTACATAAGCTGACTTCGTTACTTTAAAAAAGTTCAAAAAATTTTGTGCTTTTCACGGAATTATACAGGAAATACTCAGTTCTTATCATTACGACGCAAGAACATCCATTAGTTTAGAATAGGCAGGAATAAAGTATAATGCGCATGCGCAAAAACGCAAAATTTGTCGAATTCGATTTGGTTTAGCGATTTTACTCCGGTGAGAGCTTTTTTGGTTAACACTCTCTCTGTTATGATAATTCCTTCCTTCCTTCCTCAATAGCACGATACCCCTAAGGGTGGGTCTCGACCTTCCTAAGAATTCCATTTCAGGCTGTCTTGTTCTTGGCCTGACTTTTCCAGTTCTGACATTAGAAGTTTTTAGATCTTTTTCTAGACAATCAATTCACCTGAGTCTTCGTCTTCCTTTTTTTTTTGAGTTCCATATGGTCTGGCCACAGAGATCTTTTTCGCGACTCAATTGTAGTCCAACCTTATCAGGTATCCTGCCCATTTTATCCTTTGAGCCGGCTCAAAGGATAAAATGGTTCCATATGGTTGGTTCGTTGCTGGCCTTCTAAACCTAAGATTGCGGGTTCAATCCCAGCCGAAGTTGGTGGATTTTCATGAAAATCGACAGCGTTCATGTCGTATGCTTATACGGCATGTAAAAAATCCCTTGAGTGCCTGCTTGGGCGTAGGTGCTCTCGAAAAAATTGAATTCCTAAGTACAATTTCGCATTGTCAAAGCTCAGGAGCCTTCCTCTGGGAAGGAAAGTGGGCGTCAAAATTACTTGCAGAAATTGGTATCGCCTTTATGGTGCCGCACTAAAAAGTGATACCAGCTCCTGGGGAATGTACTATGTCTGCAACGGTAAAAATACCAATCTGCAGCCCCATTAGAGAAAAAAATTAATCTTTGTATTGCAATGAATTCAATAATATCTAGTTCTTTAAAAAGTTTATAAATTTCTAAATTGGTCTCCCCCTCCCAAATATTATCACATTTTAAATTTCCAAAAAAACTTCTAAGGACTCTTTTTTTCAAGTATAACAAGAGTCTCCTTGTCTCTCTCTGTCGTTGCCCACGATTCTGCAGAATATAGGAGAATGGGCCTTATCAATGATAATATGTTATGATAATAAGTTACTTTATAAATAACAATCAAGATATTTCAGTGA